>JAUMGZ010173886.1:0-14679 GCA_032359645.1 Pododesmus macrochisma | reverse complement strand
TCGCTTCTAGTTTTTTAATAGAAGTTCGTGATGTTTCCATTTTTAGTTAATAAATGTATATTTGGCTCATTTTTCTGAGCGGGTCCAATGTTTTCTTTTTGTTTGCCAATGTCCATGGACTAACGGCCTAGAATATCGTCTTTGTTTTTCGATTTACTATTTTATGAGCTCATCATTCGCATTCTCCATTATTTGTTTATAAGTGATAATATGTGCGCTAGTATACTTGATAGTTGTTGCTATAGTAATGCAATGGTGAAGGGTTGTGTGTACCATGCATCGAATACACATTAACATTATGTACACAATTAAGTGTTTCCATCTTTGGTTTATGTAGATATACCACAAAGTAAGATCTTGATGTTAAAGCTCATAAATGTCAAATACGTTTCATCACATTTAAAGGTTTCTTTAATGCACTTGAAACATTTAATGCATTTTGATTCGATTTCAGTCAACAAACAAACTATTCTAACTTACTACTATCTAAATTGAGCCTGAATATTAACTTCTTACATAATTTCTTCAAAAAAGTATTTTCCATTTTTTAAAAACGGTTTAATGAAAATGAAACCACGAAACGTGTGTTTAATAGATGTAGTTAGTATTGATTCAGGCAGGTAAGGGAACACCTTGTCCGGTCTTTGATTTGTTTATCTCGCCGCTGATAGTGCTGTATTATTTTGCTTACATGTTTGCAGTTTGCGCGGTTCTTGCACACATTATATAAGTTTAATCCTTGACCAGATCCATCAACATCGAGAAACCTCATTGCTAAACTTAACCTTGAAGAACTTGTTTTCCCTTATAAAAAAATCTCTACCGTCCTAATATGAATTAAGCTTTGCTTAAATTGTAAACTCAAACCAATTATTTTGTAAAATGTTGACGATTGTTTCCATTTTTGAGTATTAGCGTCTCACTAAGGAGCCAACCTTTATAGAAGACTTTTGTGTAGACTCATCAGTTGACTTATTCGGTTCTTCTCCACGGTGCTTCCAGGAACCAACCGTGCTTGAAGATTTGTTTGGTTCATTGATATTATGCTTTAAAGATCCAACTGTATATGAGGATTTTTTTGGTTCATCCGAATGCTGCTTCAAAGATCCAACTGTATATGAAGATTTTTTTGGTTCATCCGTATGTTGCTTCAACGATCCAACTGTATATGAAGATTTTTTTGGTTCATCCGTATGTTGCTTTAGAGATCCAACTGTATATGAGGATTTCTTTGGTTCATCCGAATGCTGCTTCAAAGATCCAACTGTATATGAAGATTTTTTTGGTTCATCCGTATGTTGGTTCAACGATCCAACTGTATATGAAGAGTTTTTTGGTTCATCTGTATGTTGCTTTAAAGATCCAACTGTATTTGAAGATTTCTTTGTTTCATCCGTATTATGCTTTAAAGATCCAACTGTATGTGAGGATTTCTTTGGTTCATCCGTATGCTTCTTTAAAGATCCAACTGTATATGAAGATTTGTTTGGTTCATCCGTATGTTGCTTCAAAGATCTAACTGAGTACGGGGATTGTTTTGATTCATCTGTACGCTGCTTTAAAGACCCTACCGTATATGAGGATTTGCTGGGTTCATCCGCATGGTGTTTTAGCGATCCTACTGTATATTTTGATCGTTTTGTTTCATCCGAATGATGCTTTGAAGAACTACTTATGTCTGTGGATTTAGCATCTGTAGAGTGTTCGACAGTGTTAATCGTATCACAGGGTTTAGTTGAAGAGAACAACCTTTTTGATTCGTTCTCTTCTGGTGTTTTGAAGTTCCCAATGGAATATGCAGGCGTTTTATGTGGTTCACTATTTTTCTTCCTCATCGATAGTCTTCGTAACACCTTGCCTTGACGGATCTCGTTCACAATGCTATCAACAATCTTTCTGTCCTCTCCATTATCTTCACGAGATGGGCGTCCACCTGTGAACGGAAAAAAGGTGGTATTTGTTCTGTTTTTAAATTCCTCTTATCCTTGCTGACTGAATGTCACGCAGAAGAAAACCGGGTGATGTGGTTAAACCGCTTAATGGGGCCTTTACCGTCCTACTTCCCGCATACCATAACAAGTCTTAAGTAGAGACATACATTTAATAAATACACTTCATGGCGCTGTCAAATACTTAAAGAACCAAACGCTATCATCAATGGTCAATTCAAAACAAACAACAAAATAAAATTGTGAAAGAAATCAATTGATAAATTGCACTTGCTGTGGACTAGAAAAATACTGTCAAAAATTATTCTGTTCAAATAAAAAATTTCCCAGTTAATATAGACATATTACTGTTTCCATTTTTAAAATATCCCCATGTTTCTTTTCAAAACTAAATTAAGTGGAATCATCAGAACGAAGGACATTGTCAACCAACAACAGCCTAATATTAAACAATTCAGTACCGGAATATAAAAGTATTAAAATGACAACACGATAACTCTTAACTATTCTTTCATGCGGACCGAAAAAAGACGGTCACCCAGCACGAATAATCCAGGTGAAAGATGTTCTTTCTAAGACAGTAAATGAATTTAGAATTAACAAGAACCATATAAACAATTGACGAGTGGCAAAAAAGAGGGAGAGGATCTTGAAAAGAGTCTAGTCTAACAATAATATAAAACGGTTCATGAGTAGTTTCACGCGCGGTCAAAACAGAAAAACAGTTGGTTTAGAAACCCAGATCTAACCAGTAAAGTAGACGTTAAAACATGATTTGATCAAATAAAATGACTGACTGACTGATTAATTGTATAAATTATTAAAAGAAAGCAGAACGTAAATGTCGAACACTCTATTGTCATACAAAGTTTCAAAACTGAAACAGGTAACTAATAAATATACTACCTAGAAAAAAGGAATTTTCTGTGTGAAAAAACCTCGTCTCAAATTTCAAAGCAAGGCTACGAATAAACCGTCATCGACAGACGCCCAAGAAAAAATGAATTTATCATCGACAATTAAATCTAGGAAGCCAAAAGGGGGATCCCGATGTTAATTAAGGACAAGAACCACACACCAACAACATTTTAAAGATAGCATTGATAGCTATGACTTGTATAACAGAGTGTGCACTGCACTGGGTTAACAGTTAGTTTGGATCAACACTTTAAAGTTTGACTAGCAATCAAAGGAGAAAGAGCATCATAACTAAGCCCTTCTGAAAAACGTATACAGATATCAATATTTATCTTACTTTTTCTTCTTTCCTGTATATTTTGCTGGATAGTTTTACGCTTTATCTCTGTTTCTGTTTCCTTTTGTCTTTTTTCAATATCCTGTTAACATAATAACAACATGTAAGCTATAGTTATACAACATTCCAATTCTTATGTTAACTATGCCGTGTTAGATACCAGTTGCAAACTATCATTATGATGACATATGTTTTGATATTGCTGCAAATAGTCATTGATTTGACCTTTAACTGAATTAAAATTGTATCGAATTTTTTATCGTAAACGTTCAAAATGTGTAAGTTGTTAAGCTATTACCTGTTGGCAAATTTTAATATGGTCACAAAATTCTAGGAATATCTGAAGGAAGCTGTCTAATTTAAATTGGGCTTCGTTTTCACAGTAAAATCGTGCAACTTTGGTCGACAATGTCTGTATTCTCTCTACTCCTTCTTGCAAGTCAATCATGTCTTCTTCTGCCTCCTACCAAAAGAAAAAAAATTACTTTATACAAAAAAATTAAGCTTAATGACGTTTTGTTCCTATCATTACTATGACATCATACTTGCTGCTTTTTATTAAAAAAAATCGCTTTTATTGTTTAACCTTAAGGTAGAAGACGGGGTAATCAGTCAGAATGCATATTTTACACACTCCATTATTGTTAGAGTATTAGTGCTGTTAAGACAACGTTGCCGCAGAATCGTCTCCTCATATTTCTTGTACGCTAGCTATACGTTGGAAGTGCACAACTAAGGTAAATTAGTCAGGTCATTTATGTGATTTGAAAAATAATTATGATTTAAAACGCCCGTCCCTCCCTCCGATACAAATAAATTATTAGACTTCTATTATTTGCTTGTTTCTTCCGATTCTGCTGTTTTTTATATTGATTTTCCATGTAACCTTTACGTATTTGAATTGACCACTGATTATCTACGGGATTCTACCCCCATCATTCGTTATCTTCCATGTTTGTCATCATTACATATTGAACAAAAGTCCGCTGGATCTGGATCAACCAAGTCGGCACGGCTGTATTTTCTTCTTTTGTGCGTTTTGCGCAACACAACAATTAATTTAATCATTTAATCATTAGCACCTTACCACTGCTCCTCCTAGGGTTAAGGTGTATGTTGTTGCTGTAATTGTTATTGAGTTGAACTGTTGGGTAGCCAATTTTAAACAAATAAGAAATTATTGTTGTTAAGTTGAACTGTTGAGGGCTGACCAATTGTTGTTCTGCAGCCCATTTATAACAAATAAAAATTGTTGTTGAATTGAACTGTTGAGGGCTAGCGTTGTTTGAGCAGCCCACTTTCAAACTTAATACAGCCGTGGCCAAATTTATTCTCATTAAAAAAATACTAAAAATAAACATAAAAACAAGAAATTGTTTGTGTTGTAATATTTTGTTAATTGCAGCTGTTTAAACACATTTTTCACAATAATACAGAACGATTGAATGAAATACTGTTCGAATTAACTACTTGGTTCATTTTGATTTATGTTTAGCAACACCCGACACAATAAGAGGGATGACTATGCTAGCGGTATCTGGTAGATCATATATCAGGTAAAAATCGAACCATATATTTCAGTGTTACACACATTTTTTGAACGTTATACTTAAACACGGTTTATATAAAACCATCTTCGTACAAAATCAATGTTGGCGCAAAATATGCTAACTCGCGCATACTACTAATAAGCATATTGAAGTCAAATGTTCTCATGCATTTAGAGGCTATATTTAACGAACGACTATGGGGACTACAGTATGTGTACAGGAAAATTCCCATTGAACATTGTGTATGCAACACATCAAACGATAAACACTATAAAATACAGGATGAGTGGAATCAACAGAACGAGAGATATCGACAAAGAAGCAATAGTTGCATAAAACAATTAAGCACCAGAATGTAAGGCATTAAATTGACATCACAACAATTCTCAAGACTAGTATCGAAGCGGACCGACTTGGTGTGGTTAAACCGGTAAATAAGGCCTCAACCTTCCCACTTCCTGCATGTATAATACATAAGTGTAGACATACACAGTACAAAGATATTTATCAATGTATGATTATTTATATACAATCACTTTAAAACATGACACCTATTGCCTTCATAGTTGTACTTTTTCTCTGTAATGTATGTATGTATGTATGTATGTATGTATGTATGTATGTATAAGTTACCTCAAGAAAGTTTGTAAATTGATCCTGCACATCTTTCTCTGCCTGCTCCATCTGTATCTTTAAGTTCGCCACATTCTTTTTTAGCTGATTAAATTCCGTTATAGTTCCATCTAGAGTAAATCTGCAATCGGAAACACACAATATTAACTATATAATGTTTAGCAATAAAACTATTGTATATTGTAAATGATACCCCAAAAAATATAACCTTGTGATGTTCAACATGCTCACATGGTGTTGGTATGTGTTCCATATCCAGGAATGAAATTTACAACTTACACGGTAAATGTTGCTGATACTTACATCATCTTTCTTGGCATTTAAACACAGGTATTATTTTCTGTATTTTAAGAAGAATGATAATTGAATAAGAAGGACTATTTATTAAGAAGAATGATAATTGAATAAGAAGGACTGTATTTTAAGAAGAATGATTATTGAATAAGAAGGACCGTCAACCACGAAAACGCCAACAAACATCACATGACAATAAAAACATACACCACCACCACTTCCACCACCACTATGGCTTAGGACATTCTTTTAACAACTTGAATGGTGGCAACCCATTTGGGTTAAGATCCATCACATGCTCAGCATTCAGAATCATTGTGGTTTTGGAAGAGTTAAAAATGTAAAATGTTATTATATTTGTTTTCGAGTTGACTTTTTCAGTGATTCGGAAAGAGAAATTTTCAATGGGACTATAGGCCCCTTTACAAAATACTTCGTGGGCTATTGTAATATCTTCTATTAGAAAATAATGAAATATTGTAGGGCATTCTATAACTTCAATCTATGTATCAAATGACCCTGGCCAATCATTGCTATTTTCCAAAATACATGTAACCTATTTTTCATGCCATGGTTAAGACTTCGACAAACCTGGTTTTCCTCGCATATGAAACATTACGTATGCATGTATTAAGCTGCAGGACTTATTTTGTCAAATATTCCCCTTTTCGTTTAAGTCATGTCGCCCCGGATCATAGGTCCATATTATATATATAGGCATTTGCTATATTAAGTACCGCACTTACAAAAGCCTTATTTTGGCTATCACCGACATACTCTGCTTCTATGTGTGACCTAGGAGGTTGAATGCCAATCTATAGTGATGCTTTTTAGTTTATTTTCTACTGAAGAGCTTATCATTATTGAAAAACTATTAATTTTTATATTCAGGGGTGTCTTTTTTAAAAATATACCCTGCATGTGAAGCAAGTGATCAAATACATTAAAACATGTGATTTGCACGAGATATGCTGTTGAATACGAAATGTGGAACCTGTGATATGACGTTCAAATATTTGGGTTTTTGTCGCATATCGTAAACCTAAAAAGTCTCAGAATATGAAGGGAAAATATCCAATAGACAATAATACCAAGGAGAGACATTTTGAGATACTTGCAAAGAAAAGCGATGTTATGTGTGCTCGAATAGCCAAAAGAAAACCTTGATCAAGTAATGCGATACACGTGATCTTTGGCGCCATGTGTAAGGGTTGTTTGAAACAGCTGTCCGGCGGAAATTGTACAAACTCTGTTACTATTGACTCTGTTACACTGTTCCGACTCTTTATTGTTTACGGGTAACACATGTGTAGCAGGAAACGCTTACCATATCGCGAACACCTGGTTTCGCTTCTAGTTTTTCATAGAAGTTCGTGATGTTTCCATTTTTAGTTAATAAATGTATATTTGGATCATTTGTCTTTGTGCGTCCAATGTTGTCTTTTGTTTGCCAATGTCTATGGACTTACGGCCTTAGACTATCGTCTTGGTTTTTCGATTTAGAGACACTACTAAACTTACTGATTCTCTTATATTCTGGGAACAATGTTACACATAACTGACTCTTTACTATATCGAGTGACGATATTACGATATAACCACAAAGTCTCCTCTTACCTTGATGCTTTCTGCAGTGTATCCAGTAAATCATCAACGAAACTTAAAGATTTTGGATCTGCTTTAGTAGCTTCCTCCACAAGTACATGTAGAAGTGTGGTCTTTGCATTGTTAGTTTTCGTCATTGCTATCTTGTTCAGGGATGATATTCTAAAGCCAAATGCATTACCAGAACCGCCTCCCTGACGCACAGGATTTAAACAAGAACAGTAGGATAGGTAAACATATAAAAAGTATTGTTTAGGCAAGAAAAATGATCGAGATAATAATATGTCTAATATAACATTCAGCTTCGTCGTACTTCAATAGGTAAATTAAGAAGGAACAACAAACCTGTGAGAGTACATGCCGTCATTAATGCAATAATGGACGGTAATGGATGCTCAAGTACGATTCCTTCTTAAGCAATATTTTATAGTGAAGAAGACATATACCGTTAGAACTAAACTATGCAAAAAAACAACCAACACATGCATGCTTATAGTGTTTGCACTTCTGTTTCAATTTCACAAGCTTGTTCTCATCATGAGACTTTACTTCAGTATTGTTGTTAACACCAAAGCTTCTGTGGCAGGATCAGAAGCCTTGACTTCGTTCTAATTGTTGAAACTACATGTAATATAATCGTCATCACGATACCCATTTACCGCCTCTTACTGTCATAGACTTTGTCAATGCACACCTTCTAACTAGGACTTAATAAAGGGCTCCAGTTGATAGATCCATTTATCGAGAAGGCTTAGTCCTTATATCCGTCCTTATATCCGTCCTTCTAGTTAATAGTTGGACCTCACGTTGTTAATTATTTGTTATTTCTGAGCTGACACTGATGTTATATAGCAGCAACTTAAACCAGCCATTTCGGTTTTTTCCCTGATACAGAGGTGGGCGAGTCTTTGCTTAGCTGTTGCTGTTGTACCTCTGCTAGCACACTGATTGTTCATCAATGCCACTATTCATTTACTCAACTATGTGTGGAATCAACGAATCTTCAATTATGACCAACTGCTGCTTGACTACATCCAATGTTACGTGTTTCCACTATTCGAATTACCATGACGTAAATGTACAGTACGTCATACTCGTTGATATTTTCATTTACAATTGATGTGAGCGGTTGGTTGTTGAGATGATCGACAGCTCCATGTATGGACAAATAAAAGGAATCGTGGGACGCATAGAGAAAAATAATAAAATATACATTTCTTGACAAAAAAAGAAACATCACGAAATTAGATTAAAAACTAGAAGCAAGACCAGGTGCTTGCGATATGGTAAGCGTTTCCCGCTACACATGTGCCACCGTCATTAACCGGATTTAACGCACCACCCGGTTTCGTGTTGAGTGACCTTCCTAAGTAGGTCCGCATATATAACAAGTCTTGAGGAGTGTTGTGACGTCAATATATTGTCTGATTACTCTTGTGTTTTATTGTTTGATGCGGCTATTTTTGGTTTGCCAATGTCCTTTTGGACATAATTCAATTTTAAAAGATAATTCAGCATTTAATTGTTTGTATACTGGTTATTACTTGTGGTGACTTTTTGAGTGTGCTATTGTTTGTTTGTCAATAGCGTTTGTTCTATTGATCATATTTCTTCTTGTTTTGTATAGAGGACAACTTTCACTTTTTAAAAATCACATTCCATAATTAGTTTTGGAACTCTTTCTGGGGGACTGACAAGTAATATGCCACAATTAATACCTTGTCTCCAGATATCGCGGTTCATGTACAAGATATATTTATATAAATATAGATAAGTGACTCCTACCTTGTTGATGAAGTTGCCAGCGTGTAGAACGTATCTAAGAAAAGTCTTAATAGACTCATTATCATACAATCGTCTGCAGGCCGTATTCAATGTAAACAAATTTGGACGCAAAGACCCAACTTGTGTGTTGAAGTCACCCTTCAGTACCATTCCATTGATTCGTAAAGCGTAGTCCGATAACTCAACCAATCTTAAGAAAAACTTCTCTGCTGTTCCTAGACGCTCTATGTCGCCGTCAAAGTGATGTAACATGTCAATCTGTAAAAAGAGTTGTATCAAATAAACATAAAGAATAGAAAACTTTCACATAGGAAACTAGATGTACGCAATCACAGATGTGCATATACCTGCACTAAGCATCCCTTCGAAAAAAAACCAATCAAACATGCACAATGGTATTTGAAAAACATATACCTTTAAAAAAAATTATAACAATTTCTCAAAATAAGAAGATTTTTGAAATATTTTGCTGTTTCTCCCTAAAAAGTGTGCAAATCCAAAATCCGAAGCTGATTTGCACATCTACATCATATACTCTAACATCCTACCAAGTTTCGTTGAAATTCCTTCATCTGTCTAGGAGGAGTTTCTCTGACAAGAGGTAATTCTCAAAAACCCTGTTCTTTTAACATTTTCCATTAGTTTTTTACAAAAAACTTCAAAACCGGCCAGTTGCTACAAAAACACGTCTAATATGTTAAATAAGCTTTTTAAAGGAAACTGCATACTAAATATTAAAAAGATTGTTCAATGCAATGCCTCTGCTTTACATTCG
Source organism: Pododesmus macrochisma (assembly GCA_032359645.1). Taxonomy (NCBI): domain Eukaryota; kingdom Metazoa; phylum Mollusca; class Bivalvia; order Pectinida; family Anomiidae; genus Pododesmus; species Pododesmus macrochisma. Next base: position 4,833 of record JAUMGZ010173886.1, on the reverse strand, counting down.
TATCTACGTGTACACCATAGTAGGGGTGCAATATACCTTGTCGCTCAATGCAATATCGCTTCTATATATCCAGAACAACATATGTACATTTACTAGGATTGGCAATAAGTCTATTTCTTAGATTTCGTATATAATATATTGATCCTACCTCCTCTAAACCGGGAAGTATCTTAGCTAACGCTTTCAATTTTTCAACTCCAAACTGACGAAAATCTCCTGTCTTTATGAGTGTCACTATAACATCCACAGGTTTTCTGAACTGCTTCAAGAATATGTTAACATTCATACTCTTTTTGGGATCAAGTAACGTAATCTTAAAAAGAATAAACAATCAAGCGCTCAATATGAAGCAATAACACTTTTTAAACAACCAAATTTGATTTACTATGAAGCAACCAAGTATTTAATAAGAAGCAATGGATGTTCATTAACACGACAATGGTGTGAGTGTGTCTTTCCGAGTGTTCAAAAATTCAAACGACAAAAGCGTAGACTAAAGTTTATAGATCTTCGTGCAAAATAGCTTTAAATTGTAAGCGTGAATTTAAAGATATAAGTCTTCAAGAAAAAGAGCTTTTTCATTTTACATTTGAGAATCTAAACAAAGAGCAACTTCAGTTGCAAACATACCAGCATAATTATATAAAAGTGAATCAATTGATAATATAAACATTCATAAGAAAGAACATCTTTATTTTAAACGTTCGCTTTATGACCCATGCCGTCAACACGAAGGAAATTCCAACTGGAAACCAACAATTGAAGAAGAGTACAAAATGCGAACTGAAACATGCCTCCAATAAATAGGATATTTATAAGAGGAAAGAGTCAATACTCAGATAGTGATACATCCCCGTCCCAAGGCAACGATAACATATTCCGACATAATATTATTTATAAAAAGTAACAAAAGATACATCTTTGACCTGAATAAAAACTCCTGATAAGTCTCTCTTTCCCTAAAAGATTGAACGTTAGAAACACGCAAAAATACAATAAAAAAAATCCCTACTTCACACAAAATATGTGCATATATACAAATGGCTGATACCAAAGTAAAACAAAAGCACGATGGGCTTAAAAACTTTGTGATGTCCCCTCTTACCTCTGTATTAGCTGAAAGTCGTTTTCCTATGCATGTTTTTGTTTGATTAGGTGACGAGTCTGATTGTTCTGGGGTTTTCTGTCCAAACATAGACTCTAATCTTGAGTATTCAATTGGTATTCTGTCTTCCATTTCCAAAACACCAGTCCAAACACAATCTTCTATTAATATAAATATAAAATTAAATTATCACCAATAAAATTAAAAGTGTTCTTGAATGAATGTTCCTGCTCCGTGTAATCAGCATATACACATGTTTGCAAACTGAAATGGACCAACAGAAAATTAACAATGAGACAACCTGAGGGAGGACCTTGTCAAATATCCAAGGCCTAGTTACTAATCAACCATCATCAACGGCGCGCTCAAGAGAAAATAAATTTTAAATAGACAACAACGCATAAGTAATTGCTGGTGAGCTAAATGGGGAGGCAGAAAGCCGGATTGTTTGGAAAATGTACATCCTAAAAGCACTATTATTGTGTTTATGTCTATAATTTAGTATTAGCCGCAACCAAATAATGAATTTCCAACGTTTACATAGACAGCTCATAAAAAGCTGGAAATGTAACATGGAACATATTCAAAATGTACCACACACATACATATTAGTGTTTGTCCGTAAAACGGTTAAGTTTCACGAGTGTTCATGAGCAAACTGTTACAAAAGGATATTAACACTCGGGGGTTGAACATCAGAAGAGGCGAAAACCCATGTGTTAAAATAATAACTAGCAAAATGAGGCGTACCACCAACAAATATGATATTTAAAAATCTTCCATCTATGTTAGACGACGACCTTGCCCAAAATTATAAGTCAATTTATGAATCAACCGCCATCAACGAAGGCGGCAGAGGAAATTTAGAATAGACAAGAATTAGACTTACAGATAAAGAAAGATTGACAATGAATACGAGGTCGTATATCATTTTTAGAGTTTTATATTTCACATAGAGTTTTGGCTCCTTCCTGTTATATCATATTTATTGGAGGCATGATTCAGGTTGCATTTTTGTATATTTAGCTTAAATTTGTGTGATTTATTACAAATTAAAGGTTATTCTGTTCAGGATGATTTTACTTACGTTTATACGAAGCATTTGGTAGTTTGCTCCAAGTCAGAGATTTCATCTTGCACTTAGGCTCTGGTGTACTGATACTTTTTGGAATTTGAATTGTTGGAGCGTTTATCACGTTGGTGCCGGGTGGAGGAGGGCAGCCTGGGACCGATGGAGGTGGTGGAGGGCATCCTGGGACACCTGGTGGCGGAGGAGGGGGAGGAGGGCAGCCTGGAACACCCGGCGGCGGAGGAGGGGGAGGGGGAGGAGGTGGAGGTGCTGCTACACCTGGGAGTGACGGTGGCGGTGGTGGCGGTGGCGGTGGCGGCGGTGGAGGTACAATCAAAGATGGCGCTGTTGCTGACCACGTCATACTTTGACCTTCTGGCATACTCGCTGTTTTTTCTTGAATTGGTTTTGATATTCCTTGAAATGCCTCGGTAGAGAGGCCGTAGTGAAGATTCTGGAAGGAATCGTCTGTCTGTATATATTTATCATCTGTAGGTTGAAGCTTTTTATTCATTTCCTTGGTAATTCTTCGTCGGTCCAATTCCGAAGTGGTTTCAACAACTTGCTGTGCCATCTTGTCAATAAGTCCCCAAGTACTCTCGCTGTAAAGAATGGTTTATAAGGGTTGACTATCAAATAATAAAACTTCAATCAACATAAACATATTGTAAAAACAAAACTATAGACACTTCACCTGATCAGTATTAAAAATGCAACATCGAAGTTGTTCATGAACAAATTCTAACGTTCGGTGTTGAATTCATTCTTCGATGAAAAGGATAAACCTGAATTTAAATCCTTATATTTACAGTGTCATGTTAATAAAATGTTTCCATTTTCGAAAATAGGACTGTCAATACGTAATCAAATACACTATCGGTTGGAAAAGGAACGGCCAAATGAAGGATCTGTTCGAAGGTCTCTTAATTAACAATAAGACTTAAGAATTGCAGCGCGTGACTTATGTGAAATGAGGAAACATCGGGACTGTAAATAGTTACCACTGAAGATTGTTGGAGTCTATCTGATACAGACTGTAGAGTATTCCCAAAAAATATGAACTGACAGGGGTGTCTTTCACCTGCAAAATAGGAAGTAAAGATGAATTAACTGTGCAGAGTCTTAAACCTGAAATATAGGACAAAATAATATAATACTATGTTCCGACGTTATTCAATGCGTGTATTTTATTACGTATGTATTACCCTTGTTTAAGGGAGAGGTGAAGATATGTTCACCTTGGACAAAAATCAGTTTCCCAGAGACAGCGCAGCCCGAGGGACATGATTTGCCAAAGGTGAACACAACTATTTATTTCCCTAACACTAGAGCAATACATTACAAACATTTCACATATATTTACTTTAAACTTGCACATGTAAAATGTAACCACTTTAAGGGAAAATTACAGGGAAACTCAATATGTTATTGCCTTGCAGGTAATGTGTTTAGCCAATCAGCGATACTGTTATATCAACGGGTTAACCAACTGAATTTTTTTTTTAATTTCTTGTTTTTCTTTATGATAATATTTTTTTACATGTTTCAAGGGATATTGAATTCATTCTCTTGGTGAAGTTTATAACATTCGGGGTTTTTTTTAAATAACTTTTACATACTGTATTATTAAGGACGTTAAATAAAGATACGACATCGTTCACATATGCACTTCCTGCCGACTGCATTTCTTCAATAGCCTCGTTATCGGCATTCATTTCTTCCTCAAACACGTCACATTGTACGGAAAGGTCAAGGTCAGCTTCACTTCTCAGAACTATGAGAACATCTAGCATGCCAAGACCTGTAAATTAAAAAGTTGAATGTTAGCTGTCATTGTGAAAGATGTATAAGAAAAAGGTATTCAGCATACTGTATATATATATACACAATACATTATACATCAGTTAGAAATACAAAAATGCAATCTGAAACATGCCTTTGATAAATATGATATTTATAAGAGGAAAGAGTCAATACTCTGTGTGAAACACCCCGTCCTGAACCCCAAATCATGTTCGCCGTCAGTGCTAACGGGTTTTATTCAGTTTGTCAGCAATAGCAATGTGTATTATAGGACCATAATTATATTTGTTAAATCATTCATCACTTATATTCACATTTATGAATAAGATGATTGCTTAAAAATGTCAATTCAAATTTTCCGCCACTGCCGACAGTTTAACCGGTTTCTTGGAACAGCCTCAGTAACCGCCAAATCATCAAATTATATTTAGTAGACAATTTAATCTGTGGGGTAATTTAAAGAAAAGGAATAACAAGTGCACGATATACAATTCCTTATCTTTAAGGAGGCTCCCAGGTCAGAAATAATTTAAAAAGTATATGTTAGATTTTTTTTATGAAACTTTCAACATATGTTTCCCAATATCAGCAGATGTTAAATAAGTGAGAAAAAAATAAGGGGTCACCGACTTTGTTTTTTCAACACAGAGGTTTGTTATATTGAGGGCTTGGGGGCCAAAAAAAGGTTTTTTATAAAAAGATTTTTTTTAACAGAAATGCATTGCACACTGCTTAATAATTTAATATATATGCCCCGTGTAAGATAATTCATAAAAGAAAAAACATAAAAGACAAAAATCACAAATTTGCACGTGTTATTTTACATGAATTTTTCAATAAAACAGAAATTATATGT
>JAUMGZ010173864.1:0-14681 GCA_032359645.1 Pododesmus macrochisma | reverse complement strand
TTAAATAAGTTATCAGCCAGAATTACAGAGGTAGAGAAGAGTCAGGGGTTTATTAGGCGATGCCTTTGAGAAAAGGAGGGGTTTATTAGTGATGCCTTTGAGAAGAGGAGAACAGGTCATATAAGTCAAAGGAAAGAAATCAACAGTATAAAGGCCCAGTTGGATGTAGTTCTTCCTAATAACAAAGAGTTGTCTGGTAGTATTGTTGATCTTCAGTCCCGATCATTGAGAGACAACCTGCAGTTGTTCTTTGGTGTCCATGAATTTCAACTGAAGAGTAGTGAGAATGGTGGAAAAAAAAAAAGACAGGGACATGGTTAAGGAATATGTAAGACGGGGACATGTGCCAGTCTATGGTTAAGGAATATGTAAGACAGAGACATGTGCCTGTCTATACTTAGGGAGTAACACAAGAGCATGAACCAGTCTATGGCTAAGAAATTTACTAAAGATATATGTGCAAGTATTAAATAGCAAATATAACAAAGGGGAATTTCATTGCCAATCTATGGATAAGGAATGTACGTGTCACAAAGGGACAGGTGCCAGTCTATATAAAAAATTATATATATATTGGGAATACTTTGCAAAGGATGGTGCCAGACTATGGACAAGGACATTCAAATGTCTAAAGTACGGTAATTTTTACGGTAATATTTATATATTTTGACATATTTTTAGCGATTACATCTAAATAAGCAATTAAGTATAGATAATGCATGCACATACACCACTACGCACTGTAACATTAAGTTGATGAAGAAAAGCAAACCTTTTTTGAGGCATACTGAAGTCCAATGTTTAGTAAGGTAAGCAGCATGAATAATGTAAAGAAAGCCATGTTATAACAATGTTAATATATAGTGAAGTTGAAGTATTATAATTGTTAATGAAACTTGTGTTAGAATAATACCGATTAGTAGAGTCACATACAACAGTTCTAAATGTGTGTACTATAACTTGACTGTACATAAATTTGGATAAATTTATAGACAATATTTTTTGTTGAACACATTGATCAAACAGCATGGGTGAAAGTTAAGCATATCTCAATTACAAAATAAACCAAAATGACACATTTTGGATCAGTAAAAAGTCTGCACTCACTTTTCTGTTTAAAAAAAAAGCAAAAATATTTTGTTGAGAACAAAAATTGATCTGTAACTTGATTGTATAATCACCATCAATGCTACATGTTTTATTATATTTTCCCCATTCAGTTGCTCATATCAATTCATTAATTACGCTCATGGAATTGAAATTAACAATATACAACTGATTTACCTCCATGCAAATAAACAAAACTGCTCCATTACTTAAAACTACATATATCGAATTTATTTATTACAAATGAAAATATTCACACGTCATGTTTCATCTGCCAATCTGTATGATCAAGTTTTCAGAAAGTATTGATTAATTATTATCAAAAATTAAAAATCAAGAAAAATGCCAAGAAAACTTTAGAAATTACGAGAGTGAAAATCTATAACTACCAAATATGTGCAAGAGAATTTACACTAACAACAAAATAAAGCAATACTAAAAGTTGTCAATAACAATACTGTATATTTAATTAGCATCAATATTAATTCCTGAGTAAAATGTACAAAGTGCTAATTGTTTTATTATCAATTAAGTAAATACACAGAACTCCTTATATATTTAGTTATATTAAATATTAAGTATATTAGCTTACAAATATCAATATTAGTGAAACATACAGTTAAATTGATAAAAACTGTAAAATTCTTAAGTGGTTTTAAATGTATATTAGTTAAATACTTTATAACCCTTTTTTTGGCACTGTTTTATGTAATGCTGTACACCCCTTCAAAGCTGTAGCCTGGGGAAAACCAGTGGAGGGGGGGCAAACATTTCTTCTGCCACGTACATGTACATTTTACCGGGAATTTTGTCACAGAAAATAAGAAATATTGGCCCTGCTCTTATATTGCTGCATTTTTTCCTATTAAACATTGATGACACTATTCTAGCCCATTTTCAGTCAATACATGTACTGAATTCCTCTGGTAAAGTTTTTTTTTATTAGTTAATACTGTTAACACAGCTTTATTTCATATTTGTATGTACTGCTGCAATGTATTCTAAGTTGCAAAATATTTGGAATGAAATATTCTACCAGTAGCTGTTAGACACAATTTTAATGTATTTTATAACTGGAATTATTTTTAAAACTTATCAAATATTCAAACCAAAATCAAATCATTTTTATAGGGGTAACTTTTATTCTTGACTACTTTTAATAATTTTGCCCTCTTATACTTAAAACAAACATACGATTGATAGTGTTACAGTTAGATGTTACAGCATATATATTAAACAATCAACATATTAATTTGATGTGAATATTATTTAATAATTGGTGTATACCTGCAAAGTATCCCAATAAATAATGAGACTCCCTATTTAATTAAAACTAAAATTCTGGTTATTCACGCATCATGTCCCTATGTAAATTCTTATTTTTCCTAGCATATCTAACCAAAACATCAAATCTCCCTCAATAAAACCTACATATATCCCCCATTGGAGGATTTCAAGGTTGGCAGTTAATCGTTAGTGGATGTTAGTTTTAATAGACATACTACATACATAAGTGTTGTGACCTGGCACATATACATTTTTTTCATGCCATTCTCTATATCATTGTGGAGTATGTAATCATATACAGTTGTATATTTACAGTGATAATACTTATATAGGACTGAATTTACATCTACTAAGAATCCAGAATATATGCTCACTCCCTCTCAACATGCTAACTGTTGGAATAATGACAGTTTCAGCTCTTTCTTTTCAAATTAATTACGTATTATTGAAGTAACAAGTTGTAAATAAACTTTAGCAAATACACCTTATTACAGAAAAAAAATTGGGAATACATATACATGTTTATTACATGCTGTAGACGACTGACTGACCGATCAACATTTTATTTACCTCTCAACATAAACGATGTACAATAATTTCCTGTTAAAAATCTTTAGAGAAAAAAATAATGAAAAGCATCGGAGACATAGGCAATTAATAACATGAACAGTCTGAAGAACATCACTTCTGTTGTTATAATTATAATATGTTTGTCATGTTCGATCTTTTAGATATATATTTTTGTATATATATACTTTTGGGTGTGCATCCCACATTTTCCATTCAGTTTACCCGCGCCGATAGATTTATGAGTTTGGTTAATAGCATCTAAGTTTTGATGTTTTCTACTTAAAATGATGAAAAAGAAAAAGCTGAAATGCCACCCGAACGTGCTGATTCTAGCTGTAACCAACGGTTACACTAAATTACCTTCAGTCCTTCATCTGTCTATAATGAGTAAAAAGAACAAAACTGCTGACTAAGGAATAAATAGAAATACTACCTAGTCACTGACAAGATGTAATGTCTAAAATAGTATAAAAGATCCAGCATCCTTTCTGGTAAAATACAGGACATAAAAATATTAAGTAAGGTAGATACATATATATTAGAGTGTCAGAAAGTAATGAATAACCCTTAATGCTTAATTATTTCTGAGTTGCCTTCATTTTCCAGGGCATACAAATAGATATCACCCATGCAAAATAAAATTTATAGGTGAAAAGGAAATGAATTTACCACTTGAGAATAATGTACAAGCATTAATTCACATAATATCACTGCTTTTTCCAGAAGAAGGGAGATAATTACAACTTAACATCTTCCTGAATACACCTCATTTTATTGCTCTTTAAATAAAGTTAAATGTGCCCACAGCAGTGCTTGTGGGTTTGAAAAATGGCAGGCTTTAATTTGATACATACCATGTTGTTACCATTAGTTTATAAGGTCCTTACATTATTTTGTGAAATAAATCAGTGACATTACAAAAATGGTGACAGTGATCAATATGCAGGTTGTCATTGTGATGAAACTAACAGGCAAAACCAAGTGTGAGGTACGGCCTTGAATTAAGCATTCACATATCAGGATGTTAATATGTGGCTTATGTTATATATATATCACAGAGCAAAATCTCAAGCTTTCAATTTCAAATATAAGGGTGTCTCCAAACACAGAATAGTCTTACTTTATTATTGAGATCTGGAATCTTTTCAAAAAACAAAAATACCAAATTAAATATTTTTACAAAAATATTTTCATAATAAATGGCAATTTTTATAATTGTTTTAAAGTTATTATATCACTTTTTGCTGTTCACAATCATGGTGTATTTTTCTCCCTGTTTGGATAGATCTAGATAAAGTGTGAGATCAAGTTATAACCATAAAAAACAATTTAGGAACGACAAACTGACTAGAATTCAATAATTATTATCAACCATAAAAACCATAAAAATATTGCAAATTTTCAAAATTTATTAATTAAAGTGTGCAAAAAACATTTTTAAAACACTCAAAATTGTTGAAAACTCTAAATGCTATTTAGTTACAACATCAACAAGAGTCTAAGAAAAAAGTTGACTATCTATTTATAATAAATAGTCTATTACTCTAACTAGAAACTTTGAAAATACAACGACATTGATAGTTTTTAAAATGGTACAACACAAACTTATGCACAATAGAAATCCAATTTCTGAATTCTGTTCTTTTTAAGGAAAAAGTTAAAAAAAAAATTCACAACTTCAATTAAAACACATTTATATAGAAAAAATCACAAGAATGGAATTTGAATAGCATTACAATATTTTTTAAAAGTAAATTCAAATTTTTGTTTCTTAAAAACAGTTTCTGAACATAATAAAGACGTACTTCTTGATGTCTAAAATACTTTTAAGTAGAACGTAACAAGAATGCTCCAAGACAAAAAAAGTTTCTAACTATGCAATCACATGGCAAATTAAAAAATTTAATTTCTATCTGTAAGCAAACAAAATCTAACACTCATGACAATTTTGTAAACTTCTTGTTGTAACAATAAGAGAACAGTCCAACCTTTAATTCCTTGACTGTATAAATATGAGCAAACCTATTATACATGTTATATATACATTTCAAATATAGATATTCAAATGAGCAAAATTAAGGAAAGATAACTCTGTTAATATCTGACTCTTTCTGATTATTTTATAGTAATGCCATTCAATTCTATTTCTTATGCTGTCTATATGTATTGAAGCAAACCTCTCCATCTAATTCCTTTTCCTGGTTAATCGGCAAATAAAGAAAATCAAAGTTTAAAATGAAAATCAAATTAAATTCAAATTTATTAAAGTATGAAATGAAAATAAATTTAAGTTAAACTTTGAAGTTATTAAAGTATGAAATGAAAATCAAATTAAGGTAATAAGTTCAAATTTAAAGATATTAAATAAATAACAATACACTGTTAAAAATTTTAATAACGAAAAACTAAAATAATTAATGTGTTAAATGATTAAAAAAGTCATTACCTATCTCAAATCGAAGTTATATGCAAAACAGAAAACAGATTTCTTTGTTAAATCTTTGCATGACTTTTTTAATATTAATAATCAATAAAAAATAAAGAAAAAGAAAAACTTGTGTTAATTAAAGACAATAATTCTTGAATATAATTTTTATTTTAAAATTATGAAATATGAAAATAAAATTAATGAAAGGAAGACTTTATAACTATGAGAAGATTTTCATTAATTATAAAGATGAAGACACATGCAGTTAATATGTTAGTTCATTGACTGCAAAACGTTCAAAACACCAAACAAACTTGTTAAATTCAATTCTTATCTCCTGTGATGGGGACTATTCCTATACAAATAAGATAACTAGTCATTTGGAAAACTTATTTAAAAGCCACTGTTTAAGATATAGATTAAATTTGACTGAGCATTCATATATAGATGGTTAAAATACACTGATCCTGAATAAAATATGTAAGAAGAGTTTGCGATAGAAGGTGAAAGATGGGGTTGGAGGTGGGGAAATATCTATGAGAAATCAATATAAAAGATTACAGGGGATATTCCTTTCGTACTGCACTATTATTGTGAAACAGTATGTCAATTCAACTTTTTTAAATACAGGTCTAAAGGGGATCTAGGAGTCCATGAATAAGATCAAAACTTTAACATTATTCTAGTCCAACAAAGACCAAAACATTATAATCTGACTTCAATGTGATTTTAATTTGCTTGTAATTAAGAATTAAATCAAACATTTAGATGTGAGAACACAATAATGTTATTTGCGAGAGGTCATACAGAAATTGATTTGTCACGATAACTCACCTTCTTGTCGTGGATAACCAACATGTGCATCACAGTGTTGCCGTTGTTGTCCTGTAGGTTTGGGTTAGCTCCCTTGGCCACCAACAGGCGGACACACTCTTCCTGTCCTAAACATGCTGCAAAGGCCAAGGCGTATTCTCCAAAGTAGACATGGCTGAATAAACATATGTAGAAAATAAACACAGAGTTACTGTATGTATGAAGAATTCAGAATTAAAATAAATTTGATTCAATATTTGTCAGTTACATGTATCAACACAATCGCAACTTCACTGTCAATTTAGGCTACACAAGCTTAATTTCTTGGTTAGCCGGAAGTTGTCGAGAAGTTGCGATTGTTATCAACATAGAAATACAAAATTACAAACTGAAACAGGCCACCAATAACTTATGATATCTATAAGAAGAAAAACCAGTTCTGTGTGTGAGAAAGATCACACTTAAAATGTGAACTACACAAGTCTATAATTAGACATGCCAATTTCGCTAAAATGAAATAATAGCTTAATATATATATATATATATACATTAATTTGTATAAGTATTGATATAAGTCCTGTTTTCAACTTCAATGCTCGAATGTGGTATCATCCATGTCATTAATAATGTTATCACATAGGTTTGTAATGTGAAGTTTTTGTATGTAGAATAACGTTTTTAATATTCTCACTTTTTTGGTTTTCTTGTTTGCAATAAGAATTTTCAAGTTCATCAGTTAACCACATAATCAATCACCCACAAAGTCTGTCAGGCTTTGTTTTATCTTAAATGGGTTTTATATATTTTGACATATCATCGAGGATCTAGCTGCCATGCATAACCAGGACAGTGTCTGTTTGAAGCAGTACAAACAACTAATTATCATAGTGCTGTTTTACTGGAATATCATACTGCAGACATATATATACATGATAGGTATTTAGGTTGCCCACCACAGTAGCCCAGTGGTATAAGTGTTCTCTACATGGATGGAAGGTCTCGGGATTGATTCCTGGCCACTTTACACCTAAGATGTTTAAGTTAGGAAATCTTCTCATTCCTTGCTAAACACTCAGCAAGTTCTGGGTAGGAGAAGGACTGGTTGGGTCAGTGAACATCAAAATGTCAATGTGTCTGCTGCATTATATTTCAGAGAGACAGCACTATAATTTAGTTTCCACCAGTATACACCGTCACAAGATCATACTATCTTGATTTGACCAAGACTTGCGTATAAGTGACGTTAAACCCCAGTTAAACCAATAAACCTTGAAGTTTAGGTATCAGACTACTGTAGAATCAAAAAATGTTGTTGTGGTTTTAATTTTGTTTATTTCGTTGTTGTAAAAGATCGACGAAATTAAAACCATGACGAAATTGTTCACATACCTTCTAAAAAGAGCACCTTAAGTATTTTCAACGAAATTTCATGTCAACGAAATCACTTAATTTTCAAAACAACGAAATTTTAGCCAAACGAATATTTCTGATTCTACAGTATTCTGACACTGAGCCAGTATATTCTTATTTTATTTATCTAATGTTGAGGGCGGATTGGTCATATTTGAATTACCCTTCATAGTTGGTAGCTTCACACACAGACACCCATTCATGGTCAAGACTGTCGGCGCGAGAATCCTTCTGGTCATCTGGACAGAAGAAGTTACCACAGCATCTAGCATGTACATCTGCACCATTGTCCAGCAAGAACTTGACCATTGCTGGGTCTTCATTGACCACTGCCATGTGTAGAACATTCTCACCTAGAATGAGTAAGTATGAAACACAAAACAATAATTATTACTCAATTCTCAAACATGTCACAATAATTATTTCACATTTCCAATGGGATGCTGTAAGCCTAATTTCTGGAACTTTTTGTTTTCTTTCTTTTTTTAACTCTCTGGCACTAAATTCATGTCTGCATGCCAAGCTTCACCAACATGGCTAAACCCTAATCAAACAAACAAATCACAAATAAACATCCTATAAATTGTTTCAAGTCCTATATTTAAGGTATCCTCAATTATAAAATATTTTGTAATGTATTGGTTGATGGATGTTTATTTTGCATTCATCATTATTTTCTATACACATTTACAAGTAGTAACCTGTGCCTGAACCCTGAATCAAAATACGTCCCTTTTTTATTCCTCTTCTTTGAACAGAAAACTTAAACATAAAATCTTGTGAAATGTTCGAGTTCGTTATACTTTAACTTAGAATAATGAGACTTGCGAACTAAAGACAATCAGTTTTATAATTACCATAATACTCCTCACTAAGGTAGGTATCTACTATCAGTTTAGGGTACGCCTGGAGAAGTCGCTTAGATAGGTCAGCGTGTACAGCTGATGCGTTAAGTAGACACAGGTGTAGAATTGTCTCCCCTACTGTACCTCTCTCATTAACGTTCCAACAAACTTCACGATACTTACGATCTACAAAAATAGTATACAGCTCTCATAAATCTACCATCAAACCACAAGTTAATTGTACAATTATCAAAATATTTACTACAAGTATCTAGTACATTAGGATTATTTTTACTAATACTTTATTTATTTGACTCAACTATATTACCAAATATTTTCCTTATACTAAGTAATTAAGTATAATATAATGATTAATAAAAAAAACAAAATAAAAAATATAAAAATAATGAACTACTAAATTTAATGCTGTTTTATATTGCATAGCTGGTTTGTTTCCTGACAGTATGTATTTTTGCTACATCTTTACAATCTACAGCAAGTACATGACAGGGCCTGTATGCTTAGTAGTATAAACTCATATATATATGATGATATTGTTGTCCCGACTCCTACAATTAGACATCGCAATTTGCAGTGCAATTATGATTCTACTCGTTGTTCCACTAATTAATGATGATAAAATATTTTATAAAATACCTTCTTGTTTTCCTCTGAAAGCTAAAGTATAATCTTAAGAACCAGTGTAAAACAGGTCACACTTCCATTTAATTTTCTTACAGAAATTTTAGACAGTACTGCAAATTATCTCCCTTTATTAATGGATTTGATAAGATATAAATCAATATATTCATTTGCAAAATAAATAAAACTAATGTTCTTTTTAACGAACAACCTACTTTAGATTCAGGTTATATATTGTGAAAAATGCAACAGTTCATTACATTATTCCATTGGCATATCATCCAAACATTAGAAAAAGAAAAAAAAGAAAAAGTTTAAAAGTATAACATTTGATAACAATGTTTGCTTTTTTCAGAATCTTTTCCTGTTTTCATTTAATACTTTACCGTCATATTATGAGAGTTTTTATAATTAACTTATTTATAATACAAGTTACACAACACTTTTATAGTTTTAACGTAATAATATGCATTTGTAGTTTACTAGCAAGGTCAGTCTAAAAAGAAATATAGTGTCAATAATTTGAGAAAGAAGAATGTTTTACAAAACAATATTTAAAATTGTCATGCTTAAACATGCATAGGATTAATAAAATTAGAACAATCCTAAGGTTGCATGCAGACTTTACCATGTGGTATTTACATGTACAAAATGTATATCTATCATTGTTCGATTTTTTATTATCAAAAATCTTGTGATAACTGATAAACCTAAAGTATTCCAAAAATTCTCGAAATGATGGACAACATTAGCATGTTCAATAAACAATGAGGGGATATAACTCATACAAGAAACATTTATGTAGGGGAAATAACTCCCACTAGAAACTTTAATATAAAAGTTGAACGCAAAATTTCTTTTGCATTTTTGAATATTATTTTGTTTCATATTTATAATTTGTTTGACAGACTTAAGGTATTTACCATCTAAACAATGCTTGTTTTTATAATGTGAGTTTTTACTTACAACATGTACTCGCATGGTGTGAAGATAACTGTTTGACATACTTGCCAATTTTTCGAAAAATTTCCTGGGGGAGATATCATGTGTATTAATCTCAATGGTCTAAAAAGTACTTACAATGCAGCATATTTGGCAAATAATAGTTAAAAATAACTTACTTTTTGTTGTCTCGTGCAATGTTTTAATTTTGATTTAAGAATAATTAACAAGATTTATGGATAACTGAAAATTTGAAAAGTCAAAAACGAGGGTAAAAAATTAGGAGTCTCCCTCTTAAATAGGGGAACTTGGCAAGTATGCACTGCCATATATAATATTAAATATTAAAAGCATTAATCATTATAACAATTAATTAAATAATTATACAACAATTAAAGCACATCTTTGCATTTTCCAACAATCAAAGCTTTGTTAAAAACTGACAATTGTAAGAGATATCTATATATATATAGTACTAGTAAGAATTTTTGAAAAACTGAAAGGAACCTATCACTTTTAAAAATATTTACATATCGGTAGACAATATTACTTGTACAGAAAATGGACATTATTTCAATTAAGATAACAACGATAAAAACTAATTAATGGCAAGATTATAAGTACATGCATATGTTGTCAATCCACACACAATTAAAGACCATGACTTAAGAACAGACATATAACATAAAATTGATTTTAAAATCAACGCCTCAGTTATAGATTAATATCTAGTGTTATACCTAAAGCACCTTCACATTATTGTCACATCAACTGATTATTTACTCTCAAGACTGAATGGATTAATTAAACCACAGCAGTGCAGTTAATATGATCATACCTGATGGACATTTGACAGAGTGGGAGTGTAAATGTTTACATCTTAAGTAAAACAAAAGAAAATGAAAACTTATTTGTTTCGTAAAAACTCATTAGATGCAAGGTGTATATTTATCTGGTCAGGTGTGCATGGAGACAATGTGTATATGCAACACGTACAAACGACACATAAGCTTGTAAACATGGTAAATATAGAACATGAAATTAAACATATTTCTATTCCTTTAAATGTGCAACCAATATACACTGTATCATAATTATAAGTGACTTAAATAAAGATGAGATCTGTAGCCATCAAAAGCAGTTTATCCCCCAGAACTTACACGCAAATATAAACTTTGACCAGTCTTAATAGTGGAGATGGAAAGAATGTAAGATAAATAACTCGTGCTATTTTTGATTTTATATTGACCCAAAAATTCTTTCCTACAATTATTTCCAGAAATAAACTTGTCTACAAAAAGTTGGACTGAAAGATCAGTGCCATGGGAAATTGTCCTGTAATTTCAGTTCAGGGGGATAAAAAATAAATATAGCATAACTTAATAAAAATATATTCAAGCAAAATGAATCTGTTTAAAATATTTAATGTGTGTGGTGTGTACATGAACAGCAATACATAGTAAGCCGGCTTTTCTTCACAACATTCAGCTGACATAATTACCATGACCAAACAAAGACACATATATGCCATGTTAAATTTGTGCAGACATTTAACTCAAAAAAGTACTTTAATTAATATTTAATTATTAAACTGCAATAATAATTCAACACATTGAACAGAAAATTCAGAGCAGATTTACTTCAAATAAACCAATTAAATGTTGATAAATCATATTACATTGTATATATCAATTAAAGTACAAAAGCTATAAGAATATTTAGAATTTGTCCTTCTACATCCAGCAAATGGACTGTGTGTTTACAAATCAAAAACAACTGATTTTTATATAATACTGTTATATAATCAATATAGTGGTGGGTGCAATTGTATACTGGCATGATAGGCGTACAAAGGCATGTTCTTGTTTGGTCTGGAAATAAGCAATATATTAATATGGACAATGTATATAGTAGTTAGACAAGGCAAGATGGCACAGTGACTTTTGACAGTTACGTATGTACACTGGATGTGCCACAGTGTACCTATAAAGTTTTTAATTTTTTTTGTAATTTTCTAACACAGTTATTTTAAAACCTGTATATCTTTTTCTAATACAGTTATATTTTTATGGCTATAGTACTTCAATAATTTGACTGAATTGTTCAAACAGAGAATAGGAGAAATAGGGTGTATGCAAGTAGGATAAACCAAACAAGAGGCCCCTTTGGGCCTTAACAACCATCTGGTTGAAATCTGCCCGAAATCTGCCCAGTAGTTTTAGAGGAGATATTGTTTAAAGGCATACTGTCAAATTTACCCCTTTTAATCCCCCCCCCACATGTCCCCTGGGGGGTCAAGCACGTCATTTGTACAATCTTGAATTCCCTTCCCCTAATTATAAGGATGCTTACTGCAAAATTTGGTTGAACTCTGCCCAGTAGTTTCAGAGAAGATATCATTTAAAGGCACACTGTAAAATTTACACCTTTTGGCCCCGCCCTGCCCACCTGTCCCCTGGGGTCAGAGGCGCTTCAATTGTACAATTTTGAATCCTATAAAGTTACTTCCTGTCAAATATAGTATTAAAGTCCATCTTGGACCTTCAGTCCAGATGGACTAAAACTACATATCCCTATCAGATAGACATCATTTCTCAAGGACAATCGCATCCTGGACTAAAAACAGCTAAATTTTAAAATTAACCATCTTGACTCAAATACAACTTATGCTGGTAGTAGAATAAAATATATACAATAGTTTACCTAACAAGTGTGCCCAGTGTGCTTAAACAATTAGAAAAAGCAAAGGGGCTGCTTATTAGGACCATAATATGTACAAGTCCAAACAGTTAACACTGTGAATAAATTTACTGCAATACTCACCCTTAATGGATCTAAGCTATTATACAGAACTGTACGTGCTTGATAAGGGAGGGGGTACTTATTTAAGCATTGAACTGCTTTCAGTTGGCATCCATAGAAGATATGAATGCCAACTGGACAAAGGCAAATTTAATGAAGCGCTATAGTGCTTTGTGTTGAATTTGCCTCCAGTTGGCATTCATAGGAGATATGAATGCCAACTGAAAGCAGTTCAATACTTATATTTACCATTTGCTATCCCAATGTTACAAACTAAACGGTAAATATATGAGAAACTAGACGATAAGCAATGAGTGATGGCATTCATAGGCGATATGAATGCCAACTGAGTTCAGTTAGGATACATAGTGGCATTGCCATGCGATGGTAAATATAGGGATATGGGCACTTATTAGGTTAAATACAGTAATATTGATATCAAGTGTTTCTGAAATTCATAAAGTGTAATCTGCAAGGTCACTTAGCCATCTTAACCATTGTATAGCACTACGATATATATTAATGCTGTGCAGCTATTCCTACTACTTACCTTGAATGGAATTAGAATCTGAAAACATGTACAATATATACACACTACTACAGAACTGTACATCAAATTGTGCGTCGTTTCATAGCTAATTTGCTAATCATTTAGAGAAACTCAAAATAAATTTGTTAAAATTGTTTACGCTATGACTGTCCAGAGTGATTTTCAATCTGAAGACTTTAAATTAAAGTGCAGGGAAAAAGAACTAACTATACCAGTTTGAACAAATATTCTACAGAATCATACATTGTATGGTATCTATATATGTCACCAAACATGCCAAAGGTTAATTTCTTTAGCACTCCAGGCTTCAGTTATTGAACAGACATATTGCAAATACACAAATCATCTCTTTGTGTTCCCCTCAGTGGCAGATCCAGGATTATAGTGTGTGTGTGTGTGTGTGTGTGTGTGTGTGTGTGTGTGTGTGTGTGTGAGTGTGGAACAACACATGTTTTTTTTCAGTTGAAATATAGTGAATTTTAATAAAATATGAGAGGTTAGAGGAAGGAGAGTGTGCCCATTTTTTTTTTTATATATATGGAAGTTCTGTCACTGCTGCTAGTGTCTACCTATAATGTATGCCACATGGGACCACTTTACAATTGAGTCCTATATTGATAAACAGAAATTTGTCATAAATTTCATTGGCAATGAAAATTATTTCAGATCCTCTATAACTAGTTATAATTAACAATAACATACATTTCAATTTATTGCTGATATTTATTGGGCACTCTATGATATATAAGTGCCTTTTTTAATGATATATTAGTAATAATTTTTTACAAGTATGCCAATGTATGCATTTTAACTGATAATCTGATGTAATGTTTACTACAATTTTTTATAAAATGTTATTTCCATCTAATTTCAAGTATTATTCATTTTTTATTATAATTTGTTTGCACATTTTCTAAATGTTACAGGTATATTATTCTATTCTGAAATTGTTTTTACCTGTATTCAAACTTGTGTTACTTTCATTGATATTCTCTGGCATCACCCTTGTTTTGTTTTTTGACAATTGCTTTTATACAGAAATATATATTTTGGTGTGGTGGCTTAGTTTTTATTGGTATTTTGGAATCATTTTTCATAGTTTGATCATGGTGTCATTTTCAATGAGATCAATTGACAATCTTAAATTAAATTATTTTAACAAATCTTCTAAACATTAACTAAATCAAATTTTGATACATACAATCATAAAATACTTCATACAAATGTAATACTCCACATGTGATCTGTGTATTCATATTGGACATCTAATGGGAATCACATCGAA
>JAUMGZ010173853.1:0-14682 GCA_032359645.1 Pododesmus macrochisma | reverse complement strand
CAAGAGTAAACTGGGTTGAGTTTAAGAACCGGTTCGAAAACTAGTTTGAAACCATAAACCAAAACCTGAACTAGTTTGTTTAATTGCAACAAATTCGCCCATAGCAGTCGGCAAACCACGGTCAATTCCGTACCCCAGATCATACCTCGTTAGATATGCGGAATCTAGAATCGACCGAGGTGCGACGAGTGCTCTTATAGGTGGACTAGTTACCTCCCTTATATATGTGTTTGGTATTTTTTTTCAGAACTATGCACGTCTGTGCCTTCCGTTAGATTTTTCCATATCAATGGACTTATGGCTTTTGAATATCGTATCGGTTTTACCTATCATCTCCATGGAAACATTACATTACACGTGTGAAAAATTTGATATTGATATTCATGTATCGCTGTAACTGAGAGTCATTAACTTGTTTTGATACCTTTAAAAACGGATACGTTAGTTAATTTTAGCTGATAATGACCAACACAATGTGTTGTTTGTAGCGAATTTTAGCTGATAATGACCAGAGCCATGTGTTGTTTGTAGCGAATTTTAGCTGATAATGACCAAAGCCACGTGTAGTTGATTCTGTATTGACCTAAAAATGTTTATTAACAAGTCACATATATGCGAAGTATACTTCTTAAAAGTAACAATATGGATTCAGAAACAAGCAATTTTTTTGTGAACCATCGTGTGAGAATCTTAACACGCTGATATGACCTATAACGTCTTCCTTATATATATATATATATATAATGCCATGATATAAACATAGTTTCGAACTTTTAAGCAAATCAAAATACGAACTGCAACAAGCTACAGATGAATATAATATATAAAAGATACGAAAAACCAGTTTTCTATGTCAGTTTGTTTGTTTGTTTGTTTGTTTGTTTGTTTTATAAGAGCTTAACGTCAATTCCAGAATATTTCACCGATATCTGACAAAATACGAAAGAAGAAAAACTCAACAATAGAACAGGAAGAGAAGCAGCGACAGGAACGAGAAATAAAAGAAATAGGGATAGTTCTGAAAGAAGGATGAGACCATACAACGGTGTTTCCGCCTACTCTTCTATCGAACTTTACATTGGGATCTTTATTATGCCAGGGGTTAAAAACCTCGGTACACGGGACCGCCAGGTTAGTGTCCCCTCCGAAGGACGTGTTGATCTTTGTCTGGCCTCAAAGGACCTCACCCAAGATTCCACGTCTAGCTACGAATCAATCGTCATTAGCTTTTTGTGCGCTCAAGAGAAATGAATTTACAATCGACAAGACCAAGATCACAAAGGCATATATGTCATTTCAAAATAATGTTTGCAAACCTTGTACACCAAATCAAGTTTAAGACATCAGCAGCGCGGAGAGTTTGCAGTGGTTTGTGAGTGTTGATAAGAATGTTTTGTTCAGGATAGGAGAAACAGTGTCTGTACGATAGATATTATAATGTTGTTGAAATGATGGATGATTATTTATGAGACGACATGTAATCACGGCCGTAGTTAAGTTCCAATAAGCCTCGAAGAAGGATGCTGGCACAGCCATGTTAGTCTCATATATCTCTGGCGTTGACGCTAAATTCCAATATTAGAGGTACAATTGCTAGCAATCGGAGCTCGTTACCAAGCCGGAAATTCCACGACCGTAAAAAGCATGTTCGTTAAGATCCACTTTCTACAAAATCAATAGAATAGTCAACCTTAGATCAATTTAAGACTGGAAAGAAAAAATGTACAAGAAAATGCACAGGATTTTTCTGTACCGCCTACATGCTGTTTTTAACACTAAACTACTCTTTGGTCCCCGTATGCTTACGTCATCAAAGTTAATATCACAACTCGCTTTGTCATATAACAATTTAACACTTTCTCAGAATTTTAACGAAAACATCCCTTTTTTAATCTCGCAGTTAATTTTGTAATGCACACTGTTCGTTTTAACAATGACTCCGGTTTTTCTGTTTATTAAGATGTTTTCGAAATTGGTTGTTGATTTTGTATTGACGTATTTTTTACCCTTTTCGCCGCCCATAAAAGAGACTATGGGAAATAGTCAGTAATGCTGTTGACTTGACTATGCCATTTTCTCGTAAGATGGGCGGAGACTTTTAATTAAGCTTTCAACGTCAAAGGTCATACCATGTCATTTGCCGCGTTTCCCTATAACTGTCATTTCTATTGTATCAGTGTGAAACAAGCATACTACAGTTTTATGTTTTCTTCTATACGAAGAGAAAGTCAGCATAATAATAACAATAGAGTTGTGTTTTGTAGTTACTATGCCAACATATTTGACAATGTTGAGACATAGTTCACGACCCTGCAAAACACAACTCTATTATATAAATATTTCTAGTCATGCTTTTCTTTAACATCAACAGTAATAATGCATAAAATGTAATTACTAAAGAGAATCTCGATCGCATCCAAACATAAGACGTTAACATTAGGTAATTTTCTCGCTTCCTGCTAAGCGCTTAGCATTACTGGCCAGGAGGAGGACTGGTTTGCTCGGTGTCAGTATAATATGACCGAGTGAAGTATCATGTCAATGTGTCTGCGGCGTGGTATTTCTGTGAAACAGCACTACAGAAGTCGCCATCAGTGAGCACTGTCACAAGCAAATATGTATCGATATGACCTATGCATGAGTAAAAGGGACGATAAACCCCAATGAAACAAACAAAATATAACTAATAAGGAAGAATATGTGACTTTTATCCAGCGTATGACCTCAGTAATGTTAAGATAATGTGGTAAGAGTTACCTCCCTTTAATAGAAAAACTGCTATAGAGAATTATTATTTCGCTTAGTTGACCAGAGGGAATTAGAGCGAAAATACTTTCTCCAATAGCTGACCGCTTGGGGACGTTCTTTATTATGCATTATTATGCATGACATTGCCCGTGCAATGTGAGATATGTGTATTCTCGGGTATACGTATACTGGTCAGTTCAGACAGCGCACTGTTGGCGGACAGACGGAAAATTTGTTTTTTTTTGGTTAATTTTGTTTTCGGTTTAAGAGGAAACGAGCTATTAAGTGTGCGAGTGGTATGACTGAAGTATATACATTATGAATATTGTGTTTTAATATACAATTATTTGATAGAATTATTGAATAATTAATAATTAATTATTAATAAATACAGCTTCAGTGCGTTGTGAGAATAGTCAGTAATGTGTTGTTATTCTCTGTCACCAAGCGGGGTTGGTTATGTTGGAGAAATAGCTTGATCTTTCCTTTTGTAATATTATACTATAGAAAATTACCAAAGTTATTGTTACAGGTGTCTATGGTTTAACTGTCGTAAATTGAAATTTACTAGAGAATTAAAGATATCATACATTAAAAACCATTTTAAGATACCTTAAAACGTTTAAAGATATCCATAAAGGAAATTTTAAAAAGATAATATATAAAATGTCATACGTGACAAAGTTTAGTTGTTAAAAATATTCCAAGATCACCAATTAAGAATTGTGGTGAAAACAAAAACAATTCTTGTTGAAACGCTGGGTTTTCCCTGTGACTGTAAGAAGGGTGATAACTCTGGTAAACAACATAAACCCAATACTGATTATTAATTACTCATTATACCATGTACATGAGTATAAAGTTGGATGAAGATAAAAAGTTATAAAATAGTGCCTTCAAAACGGACCAAATCTTATTCCAATCATATGGATTAGAATTAGACCAGTCATCTAATATTTATAACATACTTTTTAAACTTTTAATCCAAGTAATATTATTGAACGTAATTTCGGGATTTTAATTGTCCAAATTGATTTTTGTTAAACTATATCACCCATTTCTTTCTTCATTGTTTTATTTTATTCCAACTCTCAGGTGAAATGGCATGGTTTAATTTAATGTATTCTATTTGTCATTGGTGGTGTTTTCAAAATAGAAGAAATTTGAATCAAGTAAAATTTGTAAAAAGTTTCGATTTTACACGGTTTTTATTTGGCTGGTATTCTTTTCTAAATGTATCACATTTTAGTCACTTTATTACATTTCGGTCGATTTGCAAATATTTAATGACCGGCGTGGTGGTTCAGATGTAGAGCATTCTCCTTCGTTAGGCACAGGTTCGATTCCCGGCGCGTCAAACCTAAGACGTTAAAATCAGGTAATCTTCTAGCTTCATTTCCAGTGCTCAGCAATACTTGGTAGGAGGACTGGTTGGCTCGATGTCAGGATAACGTGACCGAATAAAGTATCCTGTCAATGCGTCTGCGGCGTGATATTTCAGTGAGACAGTACTTTAAAGTCGCAAACAAAGTCTCGAAATGGCATAGACAGAGTTGAAGTGAAGGTAAACCCCAATAAAACAAACAAATAAATATCTTATAAGACTGTTGTGATCTAATTGGCTGGTGGTATCTGTGGATTTTTTGAAAGAGTTATCGGATTATCTTACTACTCAAGTCTCTTGCATATGTTTGCTGTTCTGCCAAAAAGCATTGAATTTTAACATCTATCTTTGATGATGTTGTTGCTGTGTGATTGCCTGATAGTTTCCAGACGATATCGTTTTGTAGAATTATTGGATTTTTATGAAAACTTTCTGATATACTTAATACCCTAGTCTCTTACTCAAGTTCAATGTGCGACAAACTTTTCGAATATTTAATTGGGCGATTGCTGCGATATGATCGATTGCTGGTTTTCGTATTATATATATTGAAGGAATTATCAAATTTCAATGAAATTTGCCTGGTATACGTACACATAAAGACCCTCTGTTAAGTTTTTGGCTCAGCCAATTCGCGTCTGTTCAATGAGGTCACTACGATCAGCCATTACTTTACCTAAGCTAACACAGGCGACACATGAACTTCCGCCTTGCTCTTGTTTTATCATAGTTTAAGGTCACTTCCGTAATCACGGACGTTCCAGCATGGTAGAATAAGTCATGACAAAAGTTTGAAGGCTAAGAAAGACAAAGATCGGTACGTCAGTCGGATGGGACACTGAGTTCGCTACTTCCTACATGGGACATTAAACGATCCCCATTCGTGGGTTATTCTTTTTCTTATTATGTCTCTGTGATAGTAACAAATAACCCGACCCGCACAACTTTATCAATGAATTTTTATTTCATAACGGAAAACAACATAAAGATATTTAACAAGCAATAAATATATGGAACTACGAACAGAGAACATTGAGTATATGTTTACAATTATCACGTGCTCCACTTTTCAGCTCCTATGCATACTTTATCAGGGCGCCACCATCGCTCAATATCTTCGTACCACATGGCCGGAAGTGATTGGTCGTGAAGCAGTGCGCACAATCGGCACCAGGTCTGAACGGCATTGAAACATCCACTTCCTTTCCATTTAAAGTACTGGTTAAATAACGTATCATTCTTATCTAACTCGACCAAATACTTTGCGAGATGTTTTGGAGATTCAAAATCTTCTACGTGTATGTATGAGCCAGTTGGGAGAATGTTTTTGACAAAGTCACGTGGAGGTCCCATGATTATTGGTATGACGTTGTTCCTGTTAAAGAAAATGAAAGATTACACTGGTTAAAGGGAAGTATATATAAGTAAATATAGATATAGGACTGGTTAGAATGAAATATTTACAGTGTTTAAGTTAATAAAAAGGTATAAATATTGACGATTGAAAACGGAATTTCTATATTGTGATTTTAGAATTGTAGTGACACCTAAATGGTCTAATACCTCATACGTTATCCTGAATACACATTCACAGGGACCGTTTTCAGGGCAATATCCTGGGGAAAACCGGTGGGGCAAGACTTTTTTCTTCTGCCGCACACATGTATTACCCGATTTGCCATGAATTTTGTCATAAGAAAAAAAGAAACAATGGAAAATTTCAGGGAGGGGGCATTATTAAGCCTGATTTTTATATTCTTCAAACACGTAATTTCTGGAATCTTCTGACTTCTCTCACAGAAACAGGGTTATACTCTTTTGATATTATGTTTATAGGGTGTACGTCTTGGTGTGGACGCCTGTATGTCTATTCTTAATTCAGAGATATGTAGCGATATGGTCATCTTTTATATTTTGAACTAAAACTGTCGACTTTGAATACATTTTTATATACCCGTCTCTTGGTATAAAAGTTACTGCTTGTGAACCGTAAAATACTTTAAAAAAAAAATAACACAATCAGTGTGTAGTACTTACTCGTAACCCTTCAGAAGTTTCTCTGTAATGTAGTCTTTGCACTTGGTGTTTTCAAAAGCTAGGTAAAACTTGTAATCCTTCTTCAACATATCCATGCATCGTGAGTTGTCGGATAAAGGACATTTTTTGTTTCCGCATTTACCGTAAATATCCACACCAACATGCTTGCCTAGTTCTCGTGCGTACGCTTGCCGTCCACTCCGCACGTGAAAACAGTTAGAAACGAACCAAGCCACCATCTTTGTTTTACCACGTGCATAGTTCTGAGCGCTTGATTCCGGTAAAGTGTCACGTGTCTTGTTAAAATATATGTATGGCGTGGGTACAATAGAATCAGAACGATACGTCATTGTCCAGTTAAAGTAGTTTTTGTATTGTTTCATGGACCGTGTATTAAACGGTGATTCTAAAATATACAGACCAAATATTTGGTTTATGGATTTCCTCTGGAATGGGGGATTTTTAGGAAAGCCGAAAGGGTTAATAAACATAACTGCAGCTGCATCTTTGCCTTTTTTCTGATCGTACGTGACGGAGCACGATGTTATGGGACAAGTTTTAAATACGTCACTTCCGTCCGCCGTGTACCAATTATTTCTGCGTCCATACAGGTAGATGCTTTTAGTCCTCGTCTGTATGTTCTGGTTGTCTGACATGTTTATATACGATAATGGAACGTGCTGGGCTTGCAGACGAATTCTGTCTATCTTAGGAAAACTGCCGTCCGTTGTAGGTAGTAACTTTGCCATATAATTTAATTTTGGCGCATCATTGCACAAGGCATCCGAGAATGTAACTCGTAACTGTGCATGTCCACCGCCTTGTAATATTGATCTATCGCCACATGTTTTGTTTCTTTGTTTTTCCTGAATTAATCCCATTTCTTTCCGAGTAGACGGAATCTTATTCTGCGAAGATTTTAAAACGTCATGAAATAGCACATGATTATTACGTTCTATGAGAGGATTGTGCGTACTTCCTGTTGTTTCAATCCGACGGTCCGGAATGCCTTGTATATATGCATCCTTTGTTGGAGGAACGAAAACTTCATTATTAGCCAATGTTTCATGATCACGTACCTTTACAAAAATGTCAGGTTCATCGCTATAATTTTGACACTTTAAAAACCACACCACAGGAAACACACACGTTCCTAACAACAAAACATGCAACACTCTACAACGAACTTTGAAAGAATTCTTCAATTTGAACATTACAGTGATTCCAAGGGTTTCCTACGACAAGCTGTATTTCATATTCTAATAACTAATAAAGAGAAGACATAATGTATGCATGGGGTCGAAAATCTTTAGACTTCCGTGTACCGAGCGTTAAGCCGAGGGCTTCGCGTAACCCGAGGCCGAACTTCCGCTATAAACAACTTTTCAATCATTATCCAACGGGTGTGTGTATTATTTTACTACGGTGTTACACGTTTAACACGTATCTTTGTACATATATTTCACAACTTTTTATTTTACAAATACTGACGTACGTGTAACATTGAGAGTTTCACACTCTGCATGTTATAAGAAAGACAACGCCGTTTTCAAAGGATTTCAATGTTTCTCATCTTTGAAAAATTATTTTCTAACATGGACATTTCTGGATTATCTATCGTCGAAGTTCTAGTGTAGATGAGACATATTCATCAACGTACAGTACCTTTTAAGACATAATGCGTGTTAAATTATACGCATTGCTTTCGTTTGGAATATTTGTGGCCACTGTGCTCTATTTCCTGTTTTATTGGAGTCATGGTGACATTTTTTCTGAACAGAAAAAACTTGATGTCACAGACGTCGTGAGAGGATATATTAAGTATGTTACGAAAGACGCAATTTCTCCTGCAAGAATCAACGCAACGTCGGCTGTCGAAATACACCACGCAAAGACACAGGAATGGATAAAGAAAACGTTTGGACTGGGTTTCCATATTGAATATCCGGCATCTTTACACAACGATGCGAATTACCAAACGTTGATACTGGATCAACTTCCGTGGGTGTCAAGTGTTGACAAAAATAAAAATAACTATGATAGACTCCTTACACAATGGCAAAGCATGAGAAGGCTGAACAAAACGTTAATAAGCCGTGGAACGTCATTAAAACCCAAACTTATATACATGAACCGCCATGACCCTGTTTGGGACGTGACCGACTTCAGCCATTGTGATGTGACTAACTGTGTAGCCACACAAGACATATCTAAAGTCGTCCATGCTGACATGGTCCTCTATGTCAACACAGGAAAATTACCAAGGAAACCCGAGTTTTTACGCAAAAATCAAAAACAGATTTGGGCGATGTATATAAACGAGAGCCCGACACGCTCGTGGGACATGAGTCATTATAAAGACTACTTTAATTGGACTATGACCTACAGCTACAATTCAGTTATAACTTATCATTATTTTAGATTTAATTTTAACATAACAAATTCAACTTCCTCTAAGGACGATAACTCCCAAATAAACTTTGCTGCAGGAAAGAATAAAAAAGCGGCTTGGTTTGTGTCCAACTGTTACATAACGAATAGTGGCAGAAATGAATACGTCCGAGATTTAAGAAAATACATAGATGTGGACGTTTTTGGAAAATGTGGTAGTCTAAAATGTCCAAGTTTTGATGGAGAGGATTGTAATGAAATGCTGAGGAAGAATTACAAGTTTTATTTATCTTTTGAAAACCATAAATGCAAAGAATACATTACAGAGAAAGCTATGCGATCGTACAAGTAAGTACACATACACAGACTGTACATAACAATTCCTGTCGCTGCTTTTGTTCCTGTCCGATCATTTAGTTTTTCTGCTTTGGTCTTGTGTCATGATATCGATTAAATACTTCGGAAGTGGTGACACACTTTAATTAAATAAACAAAGCTTCTTGCCTGTCCTATCGTATGTTTTTTTTCTGTTCTAAATAGTCTTTTGTCTAGATATGGTGAAATACGTAGGAATTGCCGTTAAACCCTAATAAAAAGCAAATAATTTAAATGTGAACTTTCGTTATTATTGTTGGTATTCATTAAATCAATTAACATGAATGATTCATATTTCGTTAATCACGAAGAATCCAATTCAGATCAAGATATGGGTCAGTCATTAAAAGTAAATGTCCTTGAAAATGTAATGTATTAGTTATATGATGTAGTTTATGTTACAGGCACAAGGGAATATAATTCAGACAACGTCATGCGTCCTCATAAGAGGTATATAAACACTCCAACATAACACAGATAAACTCGCACGTCCTTACAATAAAGTGTTACAAGATAATACAGTTTTGATGATATTATGCTTTCTCAGACGTAATATTCACAAATGAACACAACAGAATCGTGCTTCCTTTCATTAAGTGACATAGAAAATACAATTAAGATAAAGTCGTGCGTCCTTATCATCACGCGGGAAAGACAATAGTATTGACAATTAAGATAAAGTAAAGCTTTCTATTATTAAGTGACATAGAAAATACATTCCAAATAAAAATGTGCATCTTCATGATCGAGTAACATAAGAATATACAATTCAGATAGAGAAATGCGTCCCAATTGTCGAGGTAAGTCAATTCAGATAGAGTAATGCGTCCCTACTGTCGATAAAATACAAGTCAGTTAAAGTAATGCGCCCCTACTGTCGAGGAAATACAAATCATATAGAGTAATGCGTCCGTACTGTCGATAAATTACAATTCAGATAAAGTTATGCGTCAGTACTGTCGATAAAATACAATTCAGATAAAGTAATGCGTCAGCACTGTCGGTAAAATACAATTCAGATAGAGTAATGTGTCCCTCCTGTCGATAAAATACAATTCAGATACGGTAATGCGTCCCTTCTGTCGGGTAAATACAATTCAGATAAAATTATGCGTCAGTACTGTCGATAAATTACAATTCAGATAAAGTTATGCGTCAGCACTGTCGATAAAATACAATTCAGATAGAGTAATGCGTCCCTACTGTCGATAAATTAAAATTCAGATAAAGTAATGCGTCCCTTCTGTCGATAAAATACAATTCAGATAGATTAGTGCGTCCCTACTGTCGATAAAATACAATTCAGATAAAGTAATGCGCCCCTACTGTCGATAAAATACAATTAAGATTAAGTAATGCATCCCTATTGTCGATAAAATACAATTCAGATAAAGTTATGCATCCCTATTGTCGATAAAATACAATTCAGATAAAGTTATGCGTCAGTACTGTCGATAAAATACAATTAAGATAAAGTAATGCGTCCATATTGTCGAGAAAATACAAATTCAGGTAAAGTAATGCGCCCCTACTGTCTAAAAATACAATTCAGATAGAGTAATGCGCCCCTACTGTCTAAAAAATACAATTCAGATAGAGTAATTCGTCCCTACTTTCGAGAAAATACAATTCAGATAGAGTAATGCGTCCATATGATGAAGCGACATAGCTGATGACACTTTAGATCGCAAGGACTGTCAAACCGTTGAACTATTTTGTTGAAAGAGTTTGATCCTATTGAAATAAGATCTGAATTAGCCTCCTCTCAATGTTGAAATAGAAGAGAAGGGAACGAAATAAGATATAGAGAGATAGAAATGCGAAATAAACATAGTTAAAACGTGTTAAAAGATAACATTAACTTGTAATGACGGACGATTCAATAAGAAGTGTATCTATAAAGTAATGCGTCCCTACTGTCGATAAATACAATTCAGAAAACGTTATGCGTCCCTACTGGCGATAAAATACAATTCAGATAAAGTAATGCGTCTCTACTGTCGATAAATTACAATTCAGATAGAGTAATGCTTTCCTACTGTCGATAAAATACAATTCAGATAGAGTTATGCGTCTCAACTGTCGATAAAATACAATTCAGATAAAGTTATGCGTCTCTACTGTCTAGAAAATACGATTCAGATATAGTTATACGACCCTCCTGTCGATAAAATACAATTCAGATAAAGTAATGCGTCTCTATTGTCGAGAAAATACAATTCAGATAAAGTTATGCGCCCCTACTGTCTAGAAAATACAATTCAGATAGAATAATGCGTCCCTACTGTAGATAAAATACAATTCAGATAGAGTAATGCGTCCCTGCTGTCGATAAAATACAATTCAGATAAAGTAATGCGTCCTTATTATGAAGCGACATAGCTGATGACACTTTACATCGCAAGGACTGTCAAACCGTTTAACAATTTTGTTGAAAGAGTTTGATCCTATTGAAATAAGATCTGTATTAGCCTCCTCTCAATGTTGAAATAGAAGAGAAGGGAACGAAATAAGATAAAGAGAGATACAAATGCGAAATAAACATAGTTAAAACGTGTTAAAAGATAACATTAACTTGTAATGACGGACGATTCAATAAGAAGCGTATCTTTATTCATGTTGAATTTTCCTCAAATTTAATTATTAACACTCAATTTTTTATTTGTTTTGTCAATTTCAACAGTGCTGGAGTGATACCAGTTTTTCTTGGAGGACCCAAACAGGACTACGAAAGGATACTTCCGAACGGCTCCTTTATCCATGTAGAAGACTTCAACTCTCCGCGGGAACTGGCAGAATTCTTACTCAAAGTCGACAAAAATGACGATCTGTATAACTCGTACTTCAGATGGAAAGGCAGTGCGGAGTTAATGGAGAACACTGATCCGTTCTGTCGTCTGTGTAGTCTTCTGAACGAGGAGAATCTACCAAACATGTGGTATGATAGTATTGATGCATACTGGAAGACTAACGCATGCATAGGAAAAGACAACTGGCCGAAATCAATATTGCGCTAGAGTTATCTCTCTTACGTCGTTGTGAGGACGGACCATCCCACAGAGAAAGACAACTGACCGAAATCAATATTGCGCAAGAGTTATCTCTCTTCCATCGTTGTGTGAGAACGGGCGCTTACCAACATTTTGACATTTTCATTGGGGAGAAAAATATAAAGCAAAAATATATTTTATACCTATATACAATGCCCTATATAACAAGATAGTAGTGCAAAATGCCTCATCTAAGCAGTTCTGTACAATACACTAAGTTAATTAAAGCAAGTTGATTAGCAAGGTTGAGGAATTATACTGATGTCGAAGTGAAAATTGTGTATAAAAAGACTCCCTCCTAAATAGGAAACGTTGGCAACTATGGGAAGACAACTGGCGGAAGTCAATATTTTGCGCCTCAGTTATCGCCCTTCCATCGTTTTTGAGACGCATACTTAGGGGACGGACGCATACATAGGAAAAGACGACGGGCCAAATCAACATTTCGCTAGAGTTATCCCTCTTTTATTGTTGTGTTTTCTATGTCAGCCGAGCTATTCGAATGAGGAAATCCATTTAATCAGATTGGAATCAAACTTGACCAAAGGGGAGTTAAGATAAAAGACGGGGTCGCACTCTAGATTTAATAGGCGCAAGAGCGGGTGTACACGGAATTCTATGAAAGAGATCCACATTAATCCTCCAAACAATGCATATAGAATGTGTATGCACTGATATACTTACCCCTTGTGGAATATACAATAAAGAAACTTCATATGAACACTGAGAGTGCTGGAAGTTTGATTGAGCGTTACCAGGTCCGTAGCCTGCGGCGGCGGAGGGGGGGGGGGAGGGGGTGGTAAGGTGGCTCGGTAACATGGACATTTCTGAGACTTGATAAATATATTTTCATGATGTATGAAAATGTAACCTTGTGTAAGATCTGATATATATCTAATATATTATAACAGCTATATACTTCATATTAAGACACACGCTATATCAAATTGCTACAAGGGTCAACATTCCTTTTGGTTGAAGGGGCATTGGCCTAAGATTATCGTCACAAGGGTATAGAAAGTTTGAATTTTATTTCGTGAAACTCTTTTACGTTCAAACACATGCTTCCTGGAATGTACATTTAATGGTATATAAAATTCATTTTCGTATATAAAATAGTATCTTAATTCAAACACTCTGATATTGACCTTCATTTTCTCGACCCATGGAAGTTAATGCATTACCACTGATGTCATAACGATATTTAGAGGGCATTATGTATTCCTCATCAACGAATAGTTAAAGTCTTTAATTTGTTTTCATTAAACAATGAGATATTACCGACGACAAACAAAATATATGTCATAACCGACTATCGTTCGTGCGTATTTGTTGTTGTTTTTGTTTTGTTTGTTTGTTTGTTTTTGTTTGGTAAGGTTTGCCGTTTTAATTATGTGTGAAGCTGATGTTTTAAAACAAATATCAGTTTTTATATCATACCTAAGGCGCTAGAGTAAGTTAATCTTCTCACTCCCTACTAAGCGCTCAGCATTTCTGGATAGAGGAAGTACTGGTTGACTCGGTGTCAGGAAAATGTGATCGTATGAAGTATCACATCAATGTGTCTACAGCGTGATATTTCAGTGAGACAGCACTATAAAGTCGTTATACATTGCACACTGTCACAAGCAGACACCGTCTCGATATGACCTAAACATCAATTAAAACTAAAATAAACCAAAACAAAATAAAACATGATGAAATATAACAAATTTTAGCGACATATTGCATAGTGCTTTTGCACTTTCAGATCTTTGTCGATATATGCTTTCTAGTATTCGGCGCATGCAAGTTGGACCTTAGATAAAAAGGAATATGGATTGTCTTCAACAGGTATTTTCCGCTCTAGTGAACAAAGATTCAGAGCTAGGTGCTTACTTTAGTTAAGGACATTCGGAATAAAATTATTTCAATTATTTTTAGCAATATGTCTCTAAAAGGAATGAACATTGCTTGTGAATTGCATTCTAAGATATACTGTAACAGTTAAATAAGGTTAATGAAACGTTATACTATTTATTCAACATTTGTAAAAACGGACTTCTCAGAAAATATACACTTATTGTAAGCACGTTTGGCATGTTCAATAAAAACAAAACATTTCTCACAAAATAAATTTTCAAGTTATTTATCTGAAATGAAATTGCACGTGATGTGTCTTTGTTAGCTAACAGACGACATAATCCAAGAACTTATACACACATCGTTATTGATAGAATAATAACATATAATAATGAACAAAAGTCTAACTAATTACTATTTGTAGGTAAATTAAAATAGCTTCTAAAAATACTAAATGAGCGAGCATTTTATATACTATATGGGCTTTGGTATTTGTTACAGTTGACTTCTAAGTTATTACCTGTACACGATTCACCTGTTGACTGATCAGAGAATTTCACAAAATTTTCGCACAACACAAATTTCATTCGTCAAATGTCCGAACTTTTTATAAACTTTATTTCAAATAAAAATATGACAACAAACGTTATTCTTTTAAGTTTGTGAATATATGAGGAACAATTTTGTCATAAAATGAGAAGTATTTTAATTCTCGGGTTGAAAGATTGTGGTCTACAATTTTATTGATAATTCACTATATGTTTATAGTAACGCTACCTAACATTTTCAAACTTCATTTGTCCGAACTTTTTATTAAGTTATTTTTTATTTCTTTACATTTTCTGAAAGCTATTT
>JAUMGZ010173842.1:0-10114 GCA_032359645.1 Pododesmus macrochisma | reverse complement strand
TTATCTTTGCGGACATGCGTCATTGTGTATACTTTACAAATTCTAAAAATATTTTGGTCGGTATGTATACGAACTTTTGCTGATTTCAGATCTCACTTAATGTATACTTTCTGCTCGAATTATTTTAAACTCATTATGGAGTACTGGTTTGCTATTTAAGGAATTACAGGAAATGAAAGGTATTTATTGTTCCTAAAACTTTTGTTTCCTGTTGTAAATTTGGCTCTGTCGTTTTCACTATAAAGCCAGTTTGTTTTAGATATTCATTTAATTAAAAAAAAAAAAAAAAAAAAAAAAAAAAAAAAAGACCTGTTTCACGGTAGCCCAGCTTCAGAATTGGGCCTGGGCAGTCTTGTATAATCTTATGTTAACATTAATATTCACCGAAAAAATAGGTGGTTTGCAGTCCTTTTGACTTGTCGCATATTCTTGATGTTGATAAAATCAACTGTGCATGCTTAAATAAAGAATTGTAAGATAGGAGGACCCCGTTTTCATACCTTTTATTATAATAAGTAAATATGGAAAAACGCCGATAAAGATAATGATATACTATGGTTAAAGGCATTGCTGTATGCCATGCTCAATGCGATATAAAGGCAAAACAGAAATTAAATGCATTTCAGACAATCTTGCTCGAATGCTTGTTTTTCTGAGCGACAGAATATTTGTAGAATTCGGTAGTCATGTTTTGCAGAAGATTTTTTTGAACAATGGTATCACACACACATATTGAAAAAAAAACACGACAGGTTGCATTCGTATACTCGTGTGGCAGGAAATGCTCACTCTTCGCGGACACCTAGTTGAATGGAAGTCAGTGATTATTTCTTTTTATATTTCGACGATTGTTGTTGTTTATAGTTGACACTTGTCTTATGTCTGAGTGATTCTCTCGTTTGTTACTTTTTCCGTGTCCATGGACTTTTTGAATAGAAATTGTTGGTATCTTATTCTACTTATTTTTAGAGTCCTTCATACGCAATTGAACAAACGGTTGATAAGGATGTTCAACGCAAAGGCGCTAGATTATATTGATTTTGCGCTTTAAACACATTCATCGAAAGCAAAGAAGTAAACAACAAAACGGAGTTGTCAGCGGAAACTAAGCACTTAATGTGACACAAGTCATCTCGCTTTGTAGGAGTGGATGTGCTCTGTGCTGATGTAGCAATTATTGTGGAGATCCAAACACACACATTCTATGAGTATCGACTTGGTTTATGGACATTTTACGTCTAGACAGACGATAGTTGAATGTTTATTCAACATTTAGAAAAAAAGGAGAGAAAAAGCAGTCCCGTGATAAAATAACTGTATTATTTTGCGCACATAATTATCTAAAAATACGTTATTTTTTTTAATTTCCGAATATTCCCTTATTTGTGGCTTAATCAGTCTGATATATCCGCGGTTTGTCGGGGAAGTCGGAGTGGGAAAATTGTAACAGTTCCTGAAACATTTTATTTGTGTTCATTTATTTATTTATTTATTTTTTTATTATTTTATTTATTATTTATTTATTTGTTTATTTATTTATTTATTTATTAATTTTTTATTTATTTATTTATTTATTTATTTATTTATTTATTTATTTATTTATTTATTTATTTAAAGTTTATATTCTAATATAAGTCACAGTTTTATTAATGAATTGTTTAATATTAGTGAAAATGCTAGCTACAATGCGGTTAAACTGGTCGATCAGACTCAACTTTCCCAATCAACGTATGAGACAAGAAGTATTAAGTTTTTACTAACATTTAATAAATGATAAATTCAGTTCATATCGTTGTCAAATATTTCAACAATTAACCGATCATATAAACTGTCAATAAAAACATGAACGTGTAAAAAAAATCAAACGGTCAAATGCCAAAATAGAAAATTTAACTTAACTAAGTAGTAATATCGTGTTGTGTCCACATAAAGTTAAACATACACAAAAAACGACACTGGTGATTAAATAATGTGCTCGCAAAGGTACAGCGTCAGTTACACTGCAAAATATAAAAAGGTTCAAGAGAAAATGAATTTAAAGGACGTATACACGAAACCTTTATAGAACGGAGAAAAGCGTGAGTTACCCATCCTAACAATACAATTAAATGTTTAACACGATTTTTCATTATATAAAGCTTTCTCTTTTACAATTGTTTTAACAATCCCTTCCTCGTTTGACTCGTCAAAAGAGAGGAAACGCTGAATTGAAAACAGAAACGCATAACTCAGTGTTCCAAAAGTAAATAATCTTATTAAAATAACTTCTCTTAGTGGTATTGAATTTTACTATACAAAGAGAGATCATTTGTTGTATATGTCTTTTAAAATTGCTTGTTGACATGAGATAAAAATCTACATTAGATTTATCAAAATGGCGTTGTACGCAATTCTCGTTAAATTGATGGAATCAATTAAGATGGCTCCTATTAACTAGATAGTGTCTTCTAAGTTTGCAATCTCATATGATAAATCGAGATCAAATACCGAGATAATTGAATTCGTGAAAATTAAAATCTGCCTTGAAATGTCTATCGTGGTGTCACGTCATTTTACTACATACATTGTTATTTTCGCTCTAATGTAATTTTCTCTATCTTTGCGGTTAATTAAAACAGCGAATTCAGAATAAGAACAAATCAATTCAGTTTTATTTCAAAAGCAGTACAGCTTATATGATTATACAATACATAACAACATACATATAACTATGTATCTTGATACCACAACCTAGCCTTGACAGCGAATTATACACTGCGTTGATAATGTATTTTTCATTAAAACGCGGAAATTCCGCTGTGACTATTAATCTATACATCTGTCTTGATTGTATTTGTCAAGTCGTCTTTTCCTAAAATCTACACCGGTGCGGTGACTCAGAGGTAGAGCGTTTTCTTTTTGCTGGTAGGCTGATGTTAGAATCTCAGGCGGGGTTCGAATCTCCGACCGCGTCAGAATACTAAAACGTTACATTTAGGCAACTTTCTGGCTCCCTGTTAAGCGCTCAGCATTTATGGGTAGGAGAAAGAGTGGTTGCAGTCTTTGTGTTATGATAATGTGACCGATTTCAGCGAGACAGTACTATAAAGTCGCCAGCGTTATATGGCTTAAACATAAGTTGAAGGGGCGTTAAAATAAAACAAACAATCTAAAAGAAAGAGTAAGTGATGATACACGGATCATTGGGGGAAAATTGCTTTATTTCGATGTTTCTCATCCATACTATAGATAACAAGAATAAATGCAGTGCACTTTAGAAGCAGTAGTTACGTAACACTTTATTGACAGGCGTTGTTATTTGATGGCATTAACCGTAATGGTACCAAGCTAGAAGTATCAATCATGTATTGTTACATCTAATTGCAACATTTTTCCTGATTGATGGCCATGAATTTATGTGTTTGCTGGTAATGTATAGTATAAAATGTTTGTGTTACACTTGCGTCATACGGTCCTACAACTTCTCTTTAATAACTTACCACGGTAATGGTTGTCACTCCTTAATATGTCGGTATGTTGTCTCAAGTTATCTCGATGGCATAAATATGCCAATAAAGTAAAGCTCTGTATGACTAGATAACACTGATACGAAGCATTAATGGTGGAAATCAATCAAACATTTTTCGAAAAAAATCCTTGCATCGCGTTTTGTTCACTTAGGACAAATTCAACTAAATGATCTATCACAAAACGCATAAATACGGTCTTTACACTACATCTGGATTACCAGAGAATGACGAAAGCCTTGAAGGGCCACGGGAAAAAATAAATGACTGTGTTAACTCGTTATTACAAGAAAACTAACTTGTTATCTCGATAATTTTCTCTTTTTACAACGAGATAAAAAATCTTGTCTTTTTCCGTTGTCCATCTTAGCTATCGTAGTTTTTTTTAATTAGGGCTGAACTGCTTGGCTAGCTTTCGTAGAGAATACTCTTGATATTGTGTACTTAAAATATGATTGTACGCCGTCAGAGTTATTGAATCTATAACCAGTATTTAT
Organism: Pododesmus macrochisma; assembly: GCA_032359645.1. Classification (NCBI taxonomy): domain Eukaryota; kingdom Metazoa; phylum Mollusca; class Bivalvia; order Pectinida; family Anomiidae; genus Pododesmus; species Pododesmus macrochisma. The sequence goes on along the minus strand of JAUMGZ010173842.1, from coordinate 6,111 downwards.
GATGACCTATATCTTGTTTCTATTTCAGGGATGGGAGAGAGAGCTGATGGTTGGATACTTCACGGGAATCATATCTCCTTCTGACACTTATCATTTCTTGCTTGTGTTTGAATTCTATTGTTGGACTGTTCTGTTCTGGCTCGCCTCTATGAGTCATATCATGTTATGTTTCTTCTTATTCAGTTGTTATTTGTCATAAAGCTACCGTCATATCTTAACTGTAAATAAGCATATATGTATTTTAATGGTAAACATCTATATATTTTTGTGAAATTAAGATGAAATAAAATTCACCCTATGTGCATATACATTGTTAAACTTTTAATAAATTCAGAATTTTTGTATAACAGCTTTTGTTTTTGGATTAGTGAGTACAAACGGACAGAGAGGATGAGTAGTAACACCTGAAAAACGCGACCGAATGTAGTGATAAAATACTCTCATACCTGATCATATACCATTACTGAAATCTACTTTTTTAAACAAACAATATATAAGTTTTAACTATTCGAGTATCAAACGCACCTGATAGACTAACATAGATACACAATATCAATATTATGTATGCATGTCTTTGGCAGGGTACACTGGCCCATGTTCCCTGTCGGGCTAAGGGTACATAACATCCTGACAGGGAACATAGGACTGTGTACCCTGCCAAAGAATGAATGTATAACGAATTTAAAAGAGAGTTTTTTCAACAAATTTTAGCCATTAGAACTTTGAAAGTCATAATATTGTTCTTTGAAAGAGAGGTGTTACAACAAATTTCAGTTTCAAGCATTATATCCTTAAAGTCAAATTACGCTTCTGTAAAAGTTTAATATTTTTTATACCTAAAATAAAACTTATGAAAAACAAGTTACATTTTTTGTTAAAGTTATTATAATAAGTATTTTTTTTTTAAATAAAAATGGAAATTGCGGTACAGCCTTGTAACGGGAATAACCTCCACTATCGCGCAAACTAGCGCATGTTTGATGTATCCCGTCAAGATTACGAACATAGTCGTATGTATATATGTAGTCTGGCAAGTTTAACCAATCAGAATACTTCATTGATGTTTGCAGTATGACATATATCAATATCCTCCCTTACAGCCTTACAAATGTAATTGTAAGCGTAATTAAGTACATGACAGAGTCAGTTTACCGAGGATCGATCAATTTCAAAACTTGATACTAACATTACAGTAAATACATGTAACTCTAGAAAAGTTATCGATTCAGTATCTCGGCTTCAGATTTCTTAATTTGCACGATATGTTCTACTCTTTTCTATAATTTAGAAAACCACTATTTGTTTGAAAACACTCAAAATGTTTGTCAAATTTTACAATATAAAATTAATGTAAACCTTTAATTAATCCTTTTGTCAATGTTAAGATTTAAGAATACAAAATGCAAACTGAAGCATGACACCAATAAATACAATAAATATAAGAGGAAAGAATCAATACTCTGTTTGACAGACCCTCGTCCCGCATTCCAGGTCTAGCTCCGAAACAACCGTTATCAATGGACACTTGAGAGAAAAAAGAATTAATGAATTTAGAATAGAAGGTAAACTTGGCTTCGTAATGATGATGAGGCCTGATTTGACTTTCTATTAAGAGAAAAATCATAAAGCAAACCTAGAGAATAACCTTTACAACTATAGTTCAATAAATATTATTTTCACAACGTGGCAATGGTGAAACTGCGAGAGCCAAAGCTCATTTTGGACACTTGACCACCAAATTGTTAAGGCCAAAGTTACCTACAAATAGTAATGTTGTAAACTAGAGAAGACATCTTTACAGTATTGGTTGGTTAAACATTTTTTATTACATAAATTCACTAACAATATAATACATACATATCAGATCAATAGAAATGGTAACAAGATGTGTAACCTTAATTTAGACCATCTCCATTTATTAACAATTTACAAGTATAGATGTTCTGTAACTTAGTAAACCATAATTGATAAATTTAAATATCTAATAAACATATTTCAAGTTGATAGGTAAAGAGGCAACTATGAAAGGAGAAAAATAGGGTAAAAGGATATATATTGATTGGGGAAATAATCATAAATTCAAAATTCTTCAATGTATACAATTTTCGGAATTCTGTAAAAGTAACATAATAAGCATAGACAAGTCAGACACTACTTCATAATGCGAGCACCGTAGACGTTTTCATACGCAATCTGTGGGTAATTTAACCATTGTTGCTAACGCTCCTATGACATTATACTTAGAGGTAACCATGGTGATCAATAGAAACGACGTCACTAGGATACCTTTGTGTAAATGTCCATATCATAATTACAAAGATAAAGAATCAAGGCCAGCGGAAATTTCTGAAGATCAACAAAATAATAATTGATGCTTAGAGATAAGACGAACGAACTGAAAAAATCGAAACACGACCACGGTTTAATTACCAATACAACTTGCGTAGCATCAGAAGGAAACAGGTAGTGAACAGAACAGGGACCTTACCGCAACAAGGATAAAACAGACCATTCATGTGGTGATGCTACCACTTTATGTTAAACATACTGTCTAGATGTTCCTGAATTACAAAAATTGTTCGTCAGTTGTTTCCGAGATGTTTGACATTTTGAAAATCTTAAAATATATCCCATGTACCGAACAGCTATTAACATGAAGTTTTTATGTCTTGTCGTGTTCAATTTTGTATTTAACATTGGTTTAACATTTCTTCAACACATTTCTAGGTCATATCTAGACGATGACCATATCGAACTGATGGCATTGAAATATCGCCGCAGACGAGTAAGCACTAGCGCAGGGGCTGAGGGGAAGCTGGCCTCATCCCTCGCCAGAAACAAAACATGCACACACCTATGACATTAAAATCACAGGTACTTGGTGTTAATGTGTATTAGCTTTGTGACAGTGCACATATCCATGCATAGAACCCGGTGTTTGTCACAGAGCTAATGCACATAATTAACCCCAAGTAACTGTGATTAAAGTTAGGTTATCTCCCCACTTCAAATGATAAGCACTTGGCATTCAGGGTAGGAGGACTGGTCGACTCGGAGTGACCGAGTGAAGTACCATGTCAATGCGTCTGCGGTGTGATATTTCAATGATATAGCAATATAAATTCGCCATCAGTTTGATATGTCATAAGCAGGCATCGTCTCGATATGACATGACAATGTGTTGAAGAAACGTTTAACCAATGTTAAAAAAAATGAGCACGTCAAGACATGTAAAATTTATATTAATACCTCGTTCAGTACAGGGGATATAGATACTTTAAGATTTTCAAAATGTGAAACATCTGACGAACATTGTATTTTATTTAGAACATCTAAACAGTATGTGTAACCCAATTAAGGAAGTTTCAATTGCCGGTCATCTTATGTTTAAGAGAAATTAAATTATATATAGTTGCAATAGCTGCTGGAACCGTAGCTCCTAGCGAAAACACAACGAAAAATCTGAAATGCCAGATTTTGTTTGTGTTTAACTTATAGAAACATAAGAAATAGTACAAACAACGTAGAGCGAATGTTGTTTGTTTGTTTATTCGAGTTAAGCAACCCTTTAACTCATGTATATCAAAGCGGTGCATGTCTGCTTGTGATAGTGCGTACTTATGGCGACTTTATAGTGATGTCTCATTGAAATCTGAAATGCCACGTTTTGTTTGTGTTTAACTTAAAAATAGTACACATACATTTGCATATAACGTAGAGAGAAGGATTTAGCAGTTTCGCTTATCATTATGATATATTTGAGATCGTTGTATGATTTTAAATACCACATGCAAATGTAAGTCAATACTAGTATTATGATCATTATGATTATGACAGACACTATAAGTACATGGTGATGAAACCAAGCTTATACAATCCGTTATGAAACATCAGTAGTCATCTTTATGTTTTTATTGCATGGAAATATCTTTTCATCTTTGAATGCCTTTAAAAGTATTTTGAAAATAGCTTTTTTCAAATTAACTGTTTAAAGTCAATTTTCATACGTGATATACATTTTTAATACATTCAGATTGGTTTACTTTTTTGCCGTGATTTTAAGAAATTTGAAATGCAAAGACCCTATTTCTTTATTCTTTATACACAAAGTGTATGCCGTTCCTCCGTTTTTCTCATGCACCGAATGTTTTGGCAATATCAGATTTGAAGACGAGGCCAAAACGTCTAAAATTTCAAGATATTACGAGAAAAGAAACAAGAGGTCCATTGGGCCCTAACATCCACCTGGATACATTGACAATGCAAGATTATCTTGCAACAAGATTTAATAACGATTATTTACAAAACCAACAAAGTCAGTACATTTTATATACTAGCCCTTAAAACCGTAAGTTTCTTAACTGATATGCTTTGTTATATGCAATGCACATCTGTCATGGATTTTATATAACAGATCAACCACTCATGGGTAGAAATTGAAACAAGTCGAAAATGTCTCGGCCAATCAGAAGCCAGGGTAGCCATATTGGATGGAATTTGGAAACATCAATCACAATTCTCAAAGGAGACCATACAAGGAACAACCATATTAAGTTTCTTGAAAATGTGTCCAACAGTTCTTGACACGAAGTCGAAAATGTCTCGGCCAATAAAAAGCCACGACGGCCGTATTGGAATGAGTTTGGCAATATTGGACACAATTCTAAAACGGGACCATGCAAGAAACTGGCGCATCAAGTTTCGTGAAAATCTGACCATTGATTGTTGACAAAAGTCGAAAAGTATCAGCCAATCAGAAGTCATGGCGGCCATATTGGATGGAATTCGGAAACGTCGGACACAAATCTGAAAGGGGATCATGCAAGGAACATATACATCAAGTTTCGTGAAAACATGACTGAGGCTTCTTGACAAGAAGTCGAAAATGTATCCGCCAATCAGAAGACAGAGCGGCAATTTTGGACGGAATTCGGAAATATCAAACACAATAATTCTGAAAGGGGACCGTGCAAGGAACATGTACATCAATATACATGCAAATCTGACCAACGGTTCTTGACAAGAAGCCGAAAATGTCTCAGCTAATCAGAAGCAGCAGTGGCAATGTTGGATAGAATTCGGCAACATCGAACACAAATCTAAAAGGGGATCATGAAAGGAACATATACATCAAGTTTCGTGAAAACATGACTGATGCTTCTTGACAAGAAGTCGAAAATGTGTCAGCCAATCAGAAGCCATCGCGCCCATATTAGATGGTATTCCACAAAAATGGAACACAATTATGCAAGGAACATGCACATCAAGTTTCATGAAAAACTGACTGAGGCTTCTTGACAAGAAGTCGAAAATGTATCCGCCAATCGGAAGACAGGGCGGCAATATTGGATGGAATTCGGCAATATCGAACACAATAATTCTGAAAGGGGAACGTGCAAGGAACATGTACATCAATTTACATGCAAATCTGACCAACGGTTCTTGACAAGATTCCAAAAATGTCTCAGCCAATCAGAAACCGCAGTGGCCATATTGGATATAATTTGGCAACATCGAACACAAATCTGAAAGGGGACATGAAAGGAACATTAACAGCAAGTTTTGTCACAATTGCTTCAGTAGTTTTAGAGGTAAAAATGTGAAAGTTAACAACGGATGGACGACGCCGACGGACGGATTGGTATAGGAAAAGTCCAGGAGGACTAAAAAACAACAAAGGAACGGGAAAGAAGGGGCAGCATAATAGGAAAAGCAGTTAGGACTTGACAGAAATGTGAAGTCAACGGGTAAAATTGGCATCTTAATCATACAATGTTAAAAATCCAAGTACATTTACGAGGGACCGCCGCCTTAGTTTTCACTCTAAATGAAAGTCTTGTCGAAATTTGCTTCGGCTCTGCATTTCAATATTTTGGAATTGGTTGATCTACGGGAACAAACAGTCTCAGCCAACATATAATACAGGGTCATTAAACTTAAACTCCCTACCAAGGTAAGGTAATGCGGTCTAGTGGAAGGGTCCGTAATGCGCTCAATTGACAACATTTATATTTAACTACCGTTTTCTCCTACGATCCATATAGGTTACGTCACTCTGGAGAGGTGGGTTTTATAAATTTTTCCCACATGTTAGATAACACCTAGCGCCGT
>JAUMGZ010173831.1:0-12469 GCA_032359645.1 Pododesmus macrochisma | reverse complement strand
TAGCAGACAATGTGAAATTCTGTCCGCACTATGAAAGAGACAAGAGTTTAAACACATCAAACTATATAGACTTAATAAAATATGTTGCTGGGGATGATCCTGTAAGGTAGAACCAGCAGGCAGCATACACATCTATAATCACACAAATTTCCTGTTGATCTCTGTGTCAATCCATGAATATAGCTTACAGCAAACTTAAGTAGATCTCTACCAAAAACTCAACACTGACATCAGCACAAAGTTAGTAATATAGCGTATAAAAAATTGAATGATACCCTATGCACCCATGTACAAATAGCAGACAATGTGAAATTCTGTCCGCACTATGAAAGAGACAAGAGTTTAAACACATCAAACTATATAGACTTAATACAATATATTGCTGGGGATGATCCTGTAAGGTAGCACCAGCAGGCAGCATACACATCTATAATAGTGTACTACTCCTTGGAAATAATACAGTAATAGTAGTAAAGTGGTAATAATACTAAGCGCCCTATAACAGAGTGCAAATTATGGGCAATCTGTAAGACATGAAAAAACAGCACATTTCCTTCAATACAAGCACATAAAAATTGTAATAGCACTCCATCTTAAATGTTAGAGCCAAGCTGAGCCTGTACCAACAATATGATACCCAATCTTGCACTCATTTGCAGACTGCAAGCAGTTAGAGATCCAGTTAAATAAGTTTTTGGCACATGTTTATGCACCAAAAAGCCCTTCAAGATGATCCTGTAAAGAAGCAGTATAGGAAATACCAGTTAATACCACCCGATTTGTATACCTGGTATAAAAATACCCATTATGTGTCACTATGAAATGTGAGTGCCATCCACAATGCAGTTTATGCACTTTAGTTTATATATGTACTAGCTTTTAACCAAAATCTATAGGTTAGAATACATGTATACACAATTTTTAGCTCAACAGAGTTAGATAGAAGATACTCATAAAACAAGAAAACACCCCTTCATCATGTTCATTTCAAACCCATACAAATTGTAAAATAGTATTGAGAAGTAAACTCCATGTACCATCTACAAGAATGCAAAAAAAAAATCAATTAACATAATATGTTAATTAACTTGATATGATATTTATGATATTCAATTAAATACCCAACAACAGTGTCTCAGCACATATTGGCAAGTTATAATCTGTTAAAAACCTCACAAAATTCAAAACCCTGTGGTATCATCAAGTATATTCAACTAGTGATTATATTGCATAAAGGAATTATATAGTGAAAAAAATATTAAAGCCAACATAATTATAAATTTGTCTAATAATGTTTTGCACACCATATTTAGGATATACTAACATGTTACACTGAGCAAACGAGAATGATCCTAAAAAGGATGTAATTATAACCATGATATATTCAATACCATCATAATTGATTTCTTCACTCTATATTGGCATAGTTCATATCATATGTGCACAAACACACATATATCAATACATATCTATATGTACATATATATGTCCAAGTGGAAAGGTGCAGTCCTAACGCAATAGCATATATGAGTTTATTCGTAACAGGAAATGCTATATTATTAACATTTTTAGTTTTTGTGTTTTTCCCAAAGACCACCACTTTTACGTTGAATTTCAATCCAGACATCGGGAATCTGGATGGACTCCCTTATTCTGGTACGGATATATGTGGATCCTGCTTCTTTACGTATCTCAAAAGCCCTTCGAGCCAACATTGCTCTCTTAGCTTTCAAGTTTCTAGTCAGATCAGTTCTTATGAAGATTTTGTCTTCTTTCTTAAGATTCTTTGCTGATGAAAGGACTAGTTCTCTATCCTTGTATTTTCCAAACTTCACGATGATAGGATCTCGGCCCGCTTTGTTTTGAGAGTTACCTCCCCTGGAACGTGTTGGTAGTGTATGGGCATTGGAAATAAATATGCGTTGGGCTCTCTCGTGTTGTATTTTCAGCTTGTGCTCAAAGAAAGACATAAGTGTCTCCTCAATATCGTCATCTTTATTCAAGGATAAACCGTAAATCAACAGATTGTATTTGCGGCTGTGGCATTCCATTTTTTCTAGTCGCTTGTTGGTTTCTGTAAGGTCGACTTTTATTTGGTCAACTTCAGAATTAAGTCTTTCAAAAATTTCATTGATTTCATTGAATCTTTTATCGGTATTCTCGTTAATTTGCTCCTTCATTTCACTTAGAAGTTCTTTTAACCTCGAAGGATATTCCGCCATTTTGTCTGACTCAAGTGGAGATCGCGGCTCGGATACAAAATCTGAAACTTTTGTTTGTTTCGTCTGCTGTTGTTTAGACGACCTTTGTGCTCTACCAGATGGCATAATTACCCATAAATGTAACTTATCTATGTTTTGCTGCTTTTCATGGGGTCCAGACTTTCAAACAACTCACATTTCTGCGCCCCTCTGCACAACGTGCAACATGTTCAGCGCCATTACCGGAAGCCATGATTATAGGACTTGTTAAATGTAATTTCCTGTCTGAAAGTTTACACATTTTAAGTGATGCCAGTATAAAACTGTCTAATTTTATCCTTTTAAAAGCTTCACTAAGGCCTAAAACCATTTTATTGTTCAGGTAAAGTTAACTTTTTTGTCATTGAATAATACAGTCTCCTAACAAAAATTTGATGTAAGTTTTTTCTTCTGAACTTTTAAAAGTACAAAATATGTATGTTTGTGACTTTGGAGGTACACATGTATGACCATTATACATAATGAAAGTTGTAACAATTATCATTCTTTAATTACAGACAGGATCTGGTAAGACATACACCATGGGTACAGGTTTTGATGTAGGATTAATAGATGATGAAATAGGAATCATACCTAGGGCGGTAACACACCTCTTTACTGGCATTGAACAGAGAAAACAGCAGGCAAGAGAAAGGAATGAGCCACAGCCAGACTTTAAAGTTACTGCTGAATTCATTGAGGTAACACCTACTCATGTGAACTGTGTCAATTCTATCAATGGCAACATCAATTCTTAATGTCCTTGCACATTGCAGATTACTTAAGACATAAAGAATGTTCAGAAATATAGTCCAGTTATATGAAAACCTTACAATATTGATTATCAACAGTCTGTTAATTAATACAAACATTTCATGTTTTGGTTAATCTATGATAAGTTTTTAAATTGATTTAATTTTAATATTTAGAGGTATCATGTTTTCAATGTTATTTTAAGATATACAATGAAGAAATCTTGGATTTACTTGATACAACACGAGATCCAGAAATGCGGGTAAGACTAGTTACCTCCCTTGTATGAGCATTCATGGCATAATACATGATGCGATGTCTACAAAGATATCTTGCATAAATATTCTCTATAGAATAGTTATGTTATGTGACTTGTACAGTTATGTCTGCTCTGATTAACTGCAATCGTAATAGATTAGGGACACACTAATATGATATTAAATATAATATTTATTGATATCCAAATCCTCTGTCATTCATAGACTGATAGAGACTGGGTGAAAGATTGTTAGACTTTTAGATGTGATCATTTATAGGTAATAAACACTGCTTAAATAAAATACAATGTAGTTAATAGGACTCAGTCTGACTCCATTTGTACTAGGACTACTTATAATTAGTACCCATCAGATGTACACATATATCAAATAGTCCATCAACAATGTATTATAGTTTATTAAGTGTCGGTGATAACCACATGTACTTGAATTTAGATAATTCACCATATTCTAATGTGTTTAGGATACTTAATTTCATATACAGAAGTTTGTTCTTATTATTTTCAGGGTAGAAAATCACATATCAAAATTCATGAAGATGCCACAGGAGGGATTTATATAGTGGGGGTAACCACTAGACCTCTAACTTCACAAGAAGATGTAAGATAATAAACACACAGATTATAAATTACTTGTACAATAATATGAATAATATTTTACTGTAATTTTACAATTTACTAGATTATATATTATCAACTGTTTTTCGGCCCATATTGCACTTGCATCAATATAAAGTTTCTTGTGTATAATTTATATATTGAAATGTAAAACTATGAACCATTGAAAATTTGTACCTGAATGTATGATACCACATAGTAAACTGGTGACAACAATAAATCAAAGTACATTGAAGTTAAAATCAAGATTAAAAAACCAAGACAGATAAACAAAGATTTTCATTCAACATTGTGAAAAACCATTAGGAGACAGACATCACTAGAAAAAATTGTCTACCATTAAAGATCTGTATCCAAATATTCTACTGCTTTGTATGAACAAACATCTTCTGCATGTTCTAGAAATGTATTATCCTTTTTATGAGGAAAGTTTTTTGAACAAGGTATTGATTATGTGTTAATTTAGATAATAGTCAAGTATAACAAATAAATATTTTAATTGATTTGACATGAAATGCCTTAATGACGAATCTTTAGATATCCTTTGCTGGGGTTATTTAAAACATTAATTGTTAATTCTTTTATTTTTCAGACTATACAATGTTTAAAGAATGGTGCTTTATCCCGTGCCACTGCCAGTACCAATATGAATGTACAGTCATCACGATCTCATGCTATATTTACTCTTCATATAAAACAACACAGGATAGTACATGAGGTAGGACACAGTACATTACTTATGTTTCTGATTTATCTTTCATATAAAACAACACAGGATAATATATGTCACAGATAACTTACAACTTAATCTTAAACTTTAACTTAAAAAGAGAGATGATTTGATGTCAAAATAATACGAATAATTTTCATTTGTTTTTTTTACTGTCTGTAGATTAATGTAAATATTGTTGACTTAATTTTGAACAAATATTTTTTTTTCTAATCAGAAAACAGAAAATGAAGAGGACGAAGGCAAAGATGCTGGTGTTTCAGATGAACTGAATGAGTTTGAAACGTTGACAGCAAAGTTTCATTTTGTTGATTTAGCTGGTTCTGAACGTTTAAAGAGAACAGGTGCTACTGGTGATCGGGCTAAGGAGGGAATTTCTATTAACTGTGGTCTAGTATGTAGTGTTCATGTTTCTTAGATCTGTATTTCAGATTCAGGCATTGTAATAGTTATTTGTTGCATATTGTACAAATATTCTATAATATTTCAAGGGTACAATCAGTTTTGTATTTATAAATTGATATCCCCTTCTTTAAATCATCTCCTGAAACAAAGTGATGGCAATTTTTGGCTTACCTTGAGCTTAGAATTATTTTTAATCTAGTTTTGATTACTATTATTATATCAAATATTTTAATCCTGCAATTCTTGAACTTAAGTTCCTACATAATGATCTTTCCTTCACAATTATTAATGTAATTTATTGATATATAGTTTTAAAAATTTGACTAAGAAATTAAAGGACCTTAATGATCAGCAATAAGGCAAATCAATGCAACTTTCAAATTTCAAAAACACCTATCAACCTTCTTAATTTTCAAAAGGCAGCAATCCAAAATATCTTCTAAAAGTAATTTCAGGTTTGGTCTAAATATCTTTGTAAATCAGGTCCAGGTGAGCATCAAGACCTGTCTGGATTTCTTGTGTTTTATTGTGTTACTTCAAAATTAAAAATGTATAATTCTTGTCTTTACAGCTTGCACTGGGAAATGTGATATCAGCTTTAGGTGACAAATCTAGAAAAGTGTCTCATGTGCCTTATAGAGATTCCAAACTTACTCGACTTCTTCAGGACTCTCTTGGTGGTAACAGTCGGACATTAATGATTGCTTGTATATCTCCATCTGATAGAGATTTTATAGAGACTCTAAATACTTTAAAATATGCTAATAGAGCTCGTAATATTAAGAACAAAGTAACGGCCAATCAAGACAAAGCCAGTAAACAGTTGGCTATACTCCGATCAGAAATATCATTACTGCAGGAAGAATTACTGGATTATAAATCTGTAAGTTTTGTTATTTATCATTTTACTGATTCTTTATTGTGTCAAAACAGTGAGGAGTTCTGTGACAGTGATATTGGCATTTGATAATTGTAGAGAATGTGTGTTCTATGTACTTGATGGAGTCATCAAACTTTTGTAAATAAAACTATTTGTACCTTACCTATACTTATTCAAATGTAACAGTCTAATGAAATTAAGTCTTTATTGAATTGATTAATTAAATATAATTAGTATGCTTGTGATTGTACCTATCTCAAGTAGTGTATCATGTTTCAGTATCTTGTGTATGATCTATTGTTCATAAACTACTCCGTATGCATGTTGTTAATTGAAGTGACATATATAACTCTTTATGAAAATCTTAAGTCTCTTTTCTAAGAGAAGTTTTGAAATATTGTTTATTAACTCCAACATCCACTGAATATTTGTCTACTGTTTTAGGGTAAACATACTATAGATGCTGATGGTGTTGAGAGTGTAAATGATATGTTCCACGAAAATACAATGTTACAAAATGAAAATGAAAAGCTACGACAGCGATTAAAAACTTTGAATGAAGTTTATGAGCTATTGAAGGCTAGAAATACAGACTTACTTACAGAGAAGGAAACTGTCAGTGTGCTTAATATAGCAGGTACGTAAAATGTTTGTTTACAGGTACGTAACATGTTTGTTTATGCTAATTAAACTTTTCTTTTTACTGTCAAACCTATTCTAGCAACAACCTTTATATATTTTTAACATCAAAGATAAATGTTGCAAGTGTTTAAAATGTTGTAGAATTGGTATATTCATATGTATAATTTTAAGAGCTTCGTTAAAAGTGTATTTTATTTGTTTACAGAAGATGCCAGAGCAGGAGAGGTTAAAACTTTAATAGCAGGGTATATAAAAGAGATAGAGGGACTACGGTAAGTTCTGGATAGCAGGGTATATAAAAGAGATAGAGGGACTACCGTAAGTTCTGGATAGCAGGGTATATAAAAGAGACAGAGGGACTACGGTAAGTTCTGGATAGCAGGATATATAAAAGAGACAAAGGGACTACGGTAAGTTCTGGATAGCAGGGTATATAAAAGAGATAGAGGGACTATCGTAAGTTCTGGATAGCAGAGTAAATAAAAGAGATAGAGGGACTACGGTAAGTTCTGGACAAGGTCTATGTAACATGTCTTTAAAATTCTCAACAAAACTGGAGCTGTGGCTCAGAGGAATAGCATTCGCATTGTGATCTGGTAGGCACTGGTTTGATAAACTATTTAACAGTATTTGGTGGTAAGTGATTAATATGTATTTTAACATTTTGTTGTTCTCTTACTTTTGTGTGTAAAACTGGCTGAGTTTGTCCGCATAATAAACCTCTTGGTAAGGCAGTTTGAATTATGATGACAGTACCTGCAATTAATATTTTTAAACAGGTTTTGCAACATTTGAAAGTATTACAAGTGAGTCTATAAGTTATTAAGTGGGACCTGAACTCAGGTACCTAAATGAAAGTAAGTAGACAAATGTCATATAATGATAAAAATATTATACCCAAGTTTCCTTGCCATGTCCTATAAGATTCTTGAAACTTAATTTAGCAAGCAGCGGTGAAAAGTTAACAAAAATTAACTTGTAAAACTTGCATGAAAGGGAATTTCATCACAGATACTTAAGATCTATGTATTTAAAGTAATATTTTGTTATCATTACAGAACTAAACTTTCTGAGGCTGAGTTAACGTATCAGGCTGTTAAACGACGTCACTTACCATCCCATATAACATCAAGTCCTATTATGTCATCGTCTCGTATGAGCATGACGAGTGTCAATGTAGATACCTCCTTATGTGAGTCACCAGATAACTCTGTAGCATCAATCCTGGCTGCGGCAAAGAAAGATATCAAGAATCTAAAGAAAGCAAAGAAGTCCAAGATACGACAGAGTCCCAGGTATGTTCACATAAATGTTCTTTTTATATGTTACTTTTTGTAGGTCTTTAGAGTCTATTTAAGATTGAAAAAGAGGATATGGTGTTTTATGAAATGTACTATGCATCATTTCTCAAATAGATACAGCCTTAATAGTATCTGTATCAAGGATTTTTAGGAAGAAAAAGAGACAATATTTTGTTAGCAGAATGTTGCTAATATTTTCAATAAAATTTCTAGTTGCTCCCAAAATTCATAACAAGGCAGCTGCCTTGGGTAAGTAGTTGTCCTAATATGATAGTTCAGTATTAGTCTGTATCACATAAACTGTATATATTAAAGAAAGAATTACAAATCTGTTCTACTCCCGGTGTAAGCTTGTGCAGTATAAGATGCAGAAAAACAGTTCTTTATAACACCTCTGGTGGAAAAAAGAATATGATGACATGCTCCCAGACAATTCATTCCTCCAGGTGTTGTATATGTAATCCAATTAGCAAATGATTATCAATTTTGGTTTGCAGATACATTTATGTAGAAATGAGGATGTCATTTGTCAGGGTTATGGTTTTTTGTATCAACAGAACATAGTATATATTGCTATAAATATTATTGACTTAGTGTTATATTCAGATTAAGTCCTTTACATGTTGGCTTGTAAATGAATTTTGATTAAGTTATGGCCTTTGTATGCATCAGTAGATTTATGAAATATCAATAACACTTCAATATTGTATAAAGTCAATACTTGTGTGATATTTAGTAGTGACAAAGAGAATCAGAGTGATGATGAAAAAGACCTTAACGAGGGGGAGTCTGCCGAGGAACAAACAGACAAGGAGGCAGGACAAGTACAGAATGACAAGTTAGCTACAGTACCAGAGGATGAACAGAATGGAAATGTGAGTCAACCAAAATACTACTTGTTACCATGGAAAATAAGTGTTGACTTTGTCATGTAGAAAGCATCTCTCCTCAATTATGTGTTTTGTAATTTCTTTTAAGTCTGTCTGGACAAAAGTTTTAAAGGAAACTTTTCCTGTACAAATCCTTTCTGTCATCATTGTGTTAAATTTACTCAAAAACCACTTGACCAATTTCAACCAAACTTGACAGGAAGCATCATTAGGGGTAGGGAGATTCAGAGTTGTTCAAATAGTGGGGCTGGGTTGCCACTTGGGAGCCACAATAAGAAAATTTGACAAATCTAAAAAAATCTGATGAATTAGAAGGCCTAGAACTTAAATCTTGCATAATTTAGTAACCTTGGAGTGGAGAAAATCAAGTGAACTTAATTCAAGGGGTAAATTGGGTTAAAAATAGGTAAGAAATTTAGAGGTTTAATTCAACACTATTTGTAAAGCATAATTATGTTATGTTAACTTTCACATTTAACTTCTCCAAAACTATTGGACTTATTTCAACCAAACTTGGTAGGAAGCATATTTGAGGGTTAAGATTTATTTAAATGTTAGAGCTCAACCACTCTGGGGTCATAACTAGGGCCAAAGTAGGAAACTTTGACAACAATCCATAATATTTTCTTAATGAAATTTAGGGCTGTTCCAGCCAGTTGGATTGATTAGTGGAACTCTTTGTTTCAAAAGCAGTTGGGTGTCTGTTGGACAAGAGCAAGCTTATTATAGATACCTGGACTAATGAACACTTTTTATTTTAAAAAAAATGTACAGTTTTTGCATAATATAGTCAGACTTGTGACAAAATATTTTATTTGAACTTTAAACCTTATAATGCTTTGAACTGTGACAAACATTGATTTGTATCTCTAAGGTTATCAATGGTGAAGTGGTAGATGAGGATGATGAAGAGGAAGAGCTTGACCTGTCATATGATGACGATGATGAAGAAGATGACGACGACGACTCGGATGACGATGATGAGGAAGATAAAGGTAATTTCTGTGTAAAGTAAAAGGGAATGTGTACGGATTATGCCATTATAAATGTGTATTTTTCTTAGATAATTACGTTAAAATTAACTTTACCATAAACACATACAAAACTCAGTATGTCACTACAAGTTTTGATATATACAGTTTAAACATAGATGTAAAAATAATGATAGAAGTCATTGAACCTGTATGTGGATGTCCTACTGTTTTGATATGTTTGTTAGAAATGGGCTTACTATGTTTAATAAACAAAAACTGAAAGTGATTGGTATATTAAAGTGAAAGACTTTGTAAACTTAGGTGATAATTAACTGAATATTACATAAAAACAAGATGTAACATTGTGTGAATACATAATCATTATGAAAGGCTTTATTCAGAAATGAAAGGTATTTAGTCTATATGTCTTTTACTACTTTATGTAACCACTACAAAAAAAGAAGAATAATGTCCTGTTGTTATAACTGTTGTTCATTGTTTTTGTCACGTCTGCTAGTGGAAATGTTCCTGGACTACTGGTCTCATTGGGAAGGTATAGCCCAAACATTATCATACATAACTTAAACCTATAATTTTATGTTGTATGTGAAGTAGTGTTATTTCTGTGAATATCTTAGTGATTTTTTGTTTGCTGTTGTATTGACCATTTCTTTCTTTTTTATCATCATCATCTTCATCATCATTAATGCATTGACCTATTATAAGTTGAGTGTTAGAGGTGGTAGTTTTTTGTCACTGTAGATATTTGTTTTAAGGAACTCATAACTGTCAATCAATTTTTCTTCCTTTATGTTTATTTGTTAATTTACAGTGTTTAAACTTCTGTAGTTTATTTTATTGACACTGTCTCCTATAAGTAGAAAAAAAAGTATTGAAAACTGAGCAAAATGCTTTTATTATTGACTTGCATTGTTGGTCATATGAATTTATTTTTCAATATTGGGTGGGGGAAAAAGGCAGACAGAAACGCACAAGCAAACATATGGAATACAGAAGAATGAAAATGTATCTAAGCATGACCCTTATTTGGGAAACACAAGCGGAACTGTGGAACAAAAAAGTCAGGAAAAAATAGGGGTATTAAAATATTCAAACTGGAAGTGCTACTACATGCTCTGAAATAATATTACTGGATTAAGAGCAAAATGTTCACATCATGTTATGTCATTTACTTCAGTATATAGTAAAGGTCAATTTTATCAATATTTGATACATTTAAAGTTTAATTCTATCACACCAATAGTTCCTTATCAACTCATGTAAGAATTTTTGATGAGTTATAGAAGACAAAAAGATATAAATTCATGCTGTTTGTTTGATTAAAGATAAAATGACCATTTCAGATGTATATGTGTATTTGTCTTAAAAGTATTTTCAAATGCTCCCCATGTACAATTTCATATTCATAATGAAAATAGTTTAAGATTAGCTACATTGGATTGTGTAAGTGTGTAATGAATATTTCAGATTCTGATAATATTCATGAAGACCTTGCTGAATTGACGTGTGAAATCTCGATCAAACAGAAGCTTGTAGAGGAGCTTGAACAATCGCAACGACGCATCCATTCCATGAAACACCAGTACGAAGATAAAGTTTCACAGTTACAAGAAAGAATTAAGGCAACAGAAGTGGAAAGAGACAGAGTGCTGTCTAATATAAGTATGGAATAAACCAAAATAAATTCTTTGATTTATCTAATAAAGATATGTGATTTTGAAAGAAGAAAAAGAGCACCAAAAAGCTATTTCACACTTATGTTCATACATTCATCAAATTAATTCATTACCTATTTATGTCCATTGTCCCTTACAATTTTTTTTGTTACATTTAATCTTAAAATAGCCAGTCAGAGAATATACATGTTTGTAAATTGTTACCTGAAGGAGATGGCCTAAAATAAGATTCTATATCTTGTCAGCAGATCCTTTTTGATTTTTGTGTTTGTATTGTAAATGAATTTATTTAATAAATATTGTTTATACCAAATAACACTTTTAGAGAATTTGAAGAAAGGAAAACTATGCTTTACATTTAGAAAATTGATGATACAAATATGTTTCTGTTTACAGGTCAAATGACATCCACATCAGATGATAAAGCAAAGAAAATTAAACAGGAATTTGAGAAAAAACTGGTTGGACTACAATCAGACCTGAAGAAAATGCAAGCTGCCAAAAAAGAACATGCCAAACTTGTCAAGAACCAGTCACATTATGAGAAACAACTGAAAACTCTCCAGCATGAACTAGGGGAGATGAAAAAGACTAAGGTAAACACTCATTACTGTGCAATGAACTGAAGGCAACTTCACTTCATAAAATTTGTACTCATAAAACACAGTTGACAGTTTTGTCATGACATTAATAAAAATCAAGGAAATAATAATGGATTTCTTCAATCATTTTGGAATTTCCTATTGAAGTGATATTTTTGAGAATTTGACAAAATTTCCGGACAAGCTCCAATTTTCAGTTGTTTATGTATGCCTTTTAAATAATTTTATATTGTAACTATCTTTTAAAGTTAATGTGTAAGTGTGATCGTTTTTAGTCCATCTGGACCAAAGGTCCAAGGTGGACTTTCTCATACAAATCCCGTCCGTCGTCCGTCTGTCGTCTGTCCGTCCGTCCGTCGTTAACTTTTGCTTTAAACGACATCTCCTCTGAAACTACTGGGAAGATTTCAACCAAATTTGGCAGGAAGCATCCTTAGGAGAAGGGGTTTCAAGATTGTAC
>JAUMGZ010173830.1:0-26398 GCA_032359645.1 Pododesmus macrochisma | reverse complement strand
TAGGTTAGGTGGTTAAGTAGGGGAGGTTGTTAAGTAGGGAAGGTTGTTAAGTAGGGAAGGTTGTTAAGTAGGTTAGGTTGTTAAGTAGGGAAGGTTGTTAAGTAGGGAAGGTGGTTAAGTAGGTTAGGTGGTTAAGTAGGTTAGGTGGTTAAGTAGGTAAGGTTGTTAAGTAGGTTAGGTTGTTAAGTAGGTAAGGTTGTTAAGAAGGGGAGGTTGTTAGGTAGGTTAGGTTGTTAAGTAGGGAAGGTTGTTAAGTAAGGGAGGTGGTAAAGTAGGGGAGGTGGTTAAGTAGGTAAGGTGGTAAACTATGTAAGGTGGTAAAGTAGGGAAGGTTGTTAAGTAGGAAGGTGGTTTACATATCCCGATGTTGTTAAGGACAAGAACTGCAATCCAACAATACTATAAAAAAAATTCTAGCACTTGATGTAGGCGCAATCAAAATAGGAACAATCAACAAGTATCCCAATGGCCGTCTTGGTTTGGTTATAAAAGATAGGATCAGCAGAACAATGGCTATTGATTAACCAACAAAAACACCTTAAAAATCAACGTGCATCTGGAACGGGGATGTAAAATGACGTCAGACCAACCAAATGACTAACTTTTTTTTATTTAACCTGTTGGTATAAGTTCGAGAAAAAAAATTCGAGGATTTAATTTTTCCACTCCATGAGAACATATATTTCTAGAGTTTTACGTTTAGTTCAGGTTTTAATGTTTGTATCCATGGATTCTACAGAAAGCTTTCTTGACACATTAAAAGCAGATGTGAATAGTATACAGTACGTATAGTCCCTACGTTTTAACGTATATGTTATATTTGATGATATCTTAGTTACCGGTAATGATGTGTCATTCTGGTTATAGAGAAATTAGAGTCTACAATTACAAGGAATGAATCTGACTTTCATATATCCAGGTCTGGTCTGTCGTAATATTGTGAACAGTATCCTGTAAAGACATTTTGTTTTTGTATGTGAGATGTAGAATATGGTTCTACATTCCTTGTTTTTAAATGTTTTAGATCATGGAAGTATGGAACTAAAGCAAAGTCGGACGAATATTGGTCCTACACTGTCAAGTGACGAACAATATTATAATAATATCAATACAGCGGTTTTTATGTATCGGCAATCAATATTTGGGGATTTTGATATAAAAAAAAGTTATGCATGATTTGCATTTTGTGATATTAAAGTAGAGAATTAGTAGGTCTATTTGTTAAACTGTTGAAAGAAGGACAACACTTTTATCTGTTACAGACATTATCCGTTTGAAGCGATGGATTCTTTCGGCGGTTTTAACTTTTGGTGATTTCTAACTATAATTTGTGATAATTGTAGTTCGGACCATTTTTACTCATGCGTTTGATCTTTGCTTATTATTTTTATAAAGGTTGAAGGATGGTAAAAGTGTATCAGGAGGAGATAATATTAGCGTAGAACGCAACCCCGAGACTGGGGAGGCATCATTAACACTCAAGCGTCTCTCGTACACTGATGTAGGGCTGTATGAATGTGTGGCTTCTTCTACAGTGGGAACCATCAAAACGGCAGCTTCCCTAGTTATTACAAGTAAAACAAGAGTCATCCATATTGTACAATTAACACTTTTAAAAAGGTCATTACGACCTGAATAATTCTTAATTCATAGATATATAAAGAAAATATAATTGATCAGTGATATCGTGAAGTAGAAAATACGAAAATCCAAGACGATATGTTACAGCAGTAAGGACATGGGCAAATAATGCAACCATATATAATAGATTTTTCTGTGAGATATTTTTTTTCCAAAAGAAAAAGGGGAAACAGGACCAACAAAATAAAATACAATGACAAACAAACAATGTAAAATGATAAATAAGAACTAATTTGTTGTTACTTTTGAATAAGATTTTTATACATTTTCCTTATCGTTACCATGCTTAATGCACTGTTTTGAATACTGTATATATTAATTTTGATTTTTACTTCAGTCTTTGAAGCATTCCTATTTTGACAACGCCTACTTTTATGGATTTGGCTATTCTATAATATTGTTAGAGTGAGGCTTTGCAAAGTTCTTTCTTCCCTTCCCTTTAATTGGTTGTCTTTGACAATTTTTCTAAATGTATATTGCCAATACTTAATTGCTCTTTATCTCTTGTTCTATTTATTCCACTCATCCTGTTTGGTAATTTTTTCTGGCTCGACTTTGGAAATAGACCTGGACTTTTTGTTAAATCTTGCTTTCAAAGATGATTTGTTTGCTCTTCTGTATTTGGTCATATGAAATTATGACATTTGAATTATATTTTTTTTTCTCTGCTTAAAGCATTGGGTAATCCAAAATAACTGTTTCGAGCAATGCGACTCTAAGTGTCTTTAGATCCTATTTCTTCCTGTTATTCTTTTAGACCATGCATCTATATAAATCTTGGACTTGATCGTTATGCAATCATGTTTTGACCCAGAGCCCAGTATTGGCTGAATATGTATGTATGTCTCTCTCTCTCTCTCTCTCTCTCTCTCTCTCTCTCTCGTGCGTATTTTTTTTTCAATACTTTTTCCATATTTTCACGCTCTTGTTTTATATCACACAGGAACACAAGTTAAGCCTAGTTTTATTACACCTTTGGATTCAGAGCACAACTTTATGGACGGAGACAAAAATGCTACATTGAGTTGCACTGTTGGAGGGTATCCAGCCCCAGAGATAACTTGGTGGGTGCATTACTATGTAATTAGTGTACACGTTATATGGAAAGAAAGTAAATAGTCAATCGAAAAACCAAAAGACAATATTCTAAGGCCGTAAGTCCATGGACATTGGCTAACAATAAGAAAACTTTGGACACACACAGTAAAATGAACCAAATATACATATATAAACTAAAAAAGGAAACATCACGAACTTCTATTAAAAAACTAGAAGCGAAACTAGGTGCTCGCGATATGGTAAGCGTTTCCTGATACACATGTGCCACCCATCGCGATGCCCAGGTGCTCGCGATATGGTAAGTGTTTGATGCTAAACATGTGCCACCCGCCGCGATACCTCCTTGTCAATCCGGTGTATGGTAACCTAATTTCTAGGCCGTAAGAAATTTTCCGTATAAACCACTTACAATAGATAAGTGGTAAATACGAAAAACTAAAAGACTATTCAAAACAAACAACTTCATGCATATATACGTGGAAAATCAGAGGAAAAATGGGGCGCGCACAAAAAAGAAAAGAACAAAGGAAATACACAAATTAAATTGAAAAAGGAAACACCGCGAACTTCTAATAAAAACTAAAAGGGAAATTAAGTGTCTGCGAAGAAGAAACATATTCTGATAAATACATGTGTCACCCGCCGTGATGTTTCCGAGTCATGTCGGTACATGTTACATCCTCCGTGATGTTTCCGTGTCATGTCGGTTTATGTGACATCCTCCGTGATGTTTCCGTGTCATGTCGGTACATGCGTCACCCGCCGTGATGTTTCCGTGTCATGTCGGTACATGCGTCACCCGCCGTGATGTTTCCGTGTCATGTCGGTACATGTGACGCCCGCCGTGATGTTTCCGTGTCATGTCGGTATATGTGACGCCCGCCTTGATGTTTCCGTGTAATGTCGGTATATGTGGCGACCTTTTCCAACGTGAACTAAGAAAGAAATCTCCAATATGATATGACAAAGTGAAGCGAACTCCAATGGGGGAGACTGATCTTGTATTTGTACTCACAGTCGAAAATAAGGATAAAAAAAAGTTCCCCACAAAATGTACGTCAAAAACAGCTGCACGATAATATAAAAAACTATCGAAATGTAAAATGCGCCACTTGCACATATACATAGGGCGATTTGAACAGTTATATGTTATAGTCAATGTAGTAAATGCTGTTGTTATTTTGTGTAAACAATCCACAACACGGATTTGTTCTTAGATTTATAAAATCAGGAAAAAATAGTTAACTAAATGTGGAAATATGTTACAGTTTTATTTGTACTTGAGAATAAAATGCACGGCGATACTATTATTATGTATATGATAACATCCTTAATAAGTGCAATATGTGTCCCTGGCAGATTGGCATCAATTAAAAAGGTTTATTGGACACGTTGCGTAAAATAATTGTTTTAAAGTACTTAACGCGGAATATAAAACCGAGAATATGATAACTCTTTAGAAACATAAGTCATCGATATACTAGTATATAAGGGCTACGAAATATATGTGGTAGTTTGAATAATGATTCCCATATGTTTGGTTTGGGCCTCAAAGACTTGTTTTAACTTGTATGCTAATTATGTTTCTTTCTGATAATTGATTTAAGTCGAAACTTTCTGTTGCACTACAGATATTTCTAAATTATTCTCCAAAAGAGCAGCATTGGATCACCAGTTTGGAATTGGTTAATACAGAAGTTGATAAACGTTAGCTTTTTAACAAACACATTTTGATTGTCAGCTCATCGTGGTTGATGAATCGAATTTTCTGTATTGTATTTCTTTGTATTTTTGATTATCTAAGCAGTGTTGTTGTGTCTTTCTCAACCTACTGACATGCATGATCCATTGCGACAATTTGAAGATTTCCAATTAAAGGGGAGCAACTACAACAAAACCACCAATATTTATATTGATTTTTAACTTGCGTGTTTATTCATTGCCAGATAAAATAGATATTAGAAATATAGTTTACAGCTGTGAATAAAAAATAACTTGACCAAATATTTGAGTTTCGTAATCAATATATATTCATCAAGATGTTGAAAATACATCATTTGATAAAAAGAACAAGTTCAATTTATTTTTTTAAATAAAAAATCTACAGAACACTTCTCTTGTATAAAATAAATCTCGTGCATAAAACTGGCAATGCAATTTAATGTCCAAAAGTTATTTTTGTCATTCGTATTTATAGGTGCATTCAGATGGACATTATGAGGCCTTTCTTAATTATAAACCAGATTGCATTTAGCGGTTTTAACAATATAATCTTAATCGTCGCATTAAGAATACGGAAAGAAATATAGGGGCATTGCAACCAAAAATACTGCATTTTGGGAGAAGTTAGAATTAATTTGTGTTTTCGGTGTAATTAACGTCAGCTTTCAAGACAAAGTCAAATCCTTAAAACTAATGTCCCCAGAAATTATTGCCGTTTGAGCTTGGACGTTTTGCTTTATTGTCGATTTCTGTGTTTATCTTCATAATATCTCACCATATTGACGATTATTAATAACGAATCACCACGGCAGACTAAACTTGTAAAACGGGCGACATATTGTCCGTCATTAGCATGGTAATGACGCTGTTATTAATACGGGACGGTCCAGTACCGTTATGACCGCTAGTCTGGGTCAGCGGGGATGTCGTAATGCGAACACTATTGGACGTTAAATGACGGCAATGTCTTTGTGAAACAGCACCGCGCCAGATGAGGCCTTCCGAACGTTCTATCGTCTTATGCAAATCACGGCCGACTTCAAACACATCAACTATCCAAGCACTTGAGAAGAAGAGGTACGAAGCAAAGCAGAAAAAGGACGTGGTTTCTAACGACTAAATAACGACCTCCGCAGAGAGAGGACTCTTGGGCAATAAATAATAGACTGTCACTGCACACCATGTGGCTGGCAATTGAGACTTAAACGTGAACAAAAGCCTTTTACAACAACCCCATATTTGTATTGTCACTAACAGTGTCGTCTGCTTGTAACCATTGACAGTCTTCTCTTAACTTCTTGACGTTACTGAAATACTTAAAAGAAGTTATGAGATATTTCCTTCCATATTTCCTTTGGGAGTCGGGCTATTTTTATGTTTTTGTTTAACTTCGGTTATATTTTAGTAATTGGTTTGTTATTGAAGGGTTCAATGTAACAATGCAATCTGGACACTCAGTTATGGATGACTCGTGTAATCAGCGAAATATCACAAGTAAAAGTAGAATTCAATGTCTCTAAATTTGTATATGCAACGTGGGAATGTCGCTTTAAATGATAAAACAATATCTTAATTGTCTATCAACACAGTTCGGACTTGTTTGCATATTTTTTTTTCGGAATAAAAAAATCTTAACTTTAAGAGGAAAGATGGACGTTCAGAAAATCAAAATACTAGTATGAGTCTTACTGCGTTCCGCAGATTGAGAGTCTTTAGACATAGTGTGTCTTAATTTTTTCTTTGCTGTTGATTTGTTTTCTCCATTTCTGGACATTTTTTATATCCTTTGTAATTTTGATTAAATCTTTCAGATAGAAAATGAAGAGTTTAGTTTGTGAAAATAATATTGCATAATTTTATTAAAATTTGAAATTGGTGTTGTTTTTATCGATTTAAATAAAGACGTTTTCCACACGTATTGTTAAACAGAAGAACCGTGACTTTTTAGGGAGAACAGTCGTTGTCTGAATAATTTTTTTCTCTGTATGTCTCTGATTGTGTTCCATGACTCATTTAGTTTATTTATTGTCAATAGAATTTATTTATAATAAAAATTTATTGTATGTTATAAGCAATTTCATTATCAAACTCCCGTTATCCGATCTAGTAAAATGATTAATGTCTATGCTATAAATATGATATAAGAAGAAAATCGGACTCAGCGTCAAAGAATCAAAGTCTGAGCAAATGTAATTACTGACGTTAAAATATGTAAATTATTATTTTTTACTTTATATAACAAGAAGAGGGATATATAAGTTGGTAAAAATTGTTCCCAATCCTTTTGCTGAATCTTTTAATAATGTATTATTGTATTTTGATTGTTAAATGGCAATAAAATATGTTTAAACAAAAACTGACATGTGCAACATACTTACTAGTTAATATATAAGCACACAATTTATAGTTGAAATGAAGAGATTTAAACACGGTCAATTGGGTTTCTACTATAAATGACTATGTTGAACTGTATGTATAAAGAGACAAATTTTTAAAGGAAACTCTGACATTTACAGCACGGTACTTGAGAAGGTGAGGAATCCAAGTGCATCACAAATTTCTATATTTAAAAATAAATAGAAGCGACATCAGGTGTCTATAAAGGAGTATGTGTCACCCGCCGCATGGTGACCGTGTCAAGAACGAGGTATGATTATTTGCAGTTCTGTAAAGTAACTCAAAAGAAAGACGAAACAATCCACAATTCATAATTTTTTGCGACACTGATATGGACTTTGATAAATTTTTCAAATGAAATGTATGGACATATCAGGTGAACAGATCTTAAACTTGAACCGGGACAATAAATGTACACTGTCAGAGTATCTGTTATTGTTTTTAATTTGTTCAGTGTTGTTGAACAGATCACTCTAGGTAACAGTGTTACTACAGAATATGCTTAGATAACTACTAAATAGATAAACGAAGTATAGTTTAGACATTTATTACTGCATGAAATGTTGGAAGACGGAATCATAAGCATGTACTTAAAATGTATTTATTTTGTTGCAAGCTATATCAAGGCACACATCATTTTTTTTAAAGTCTTGTTAACGCTTTCAGTTTCTTATTACGAAATTTCAATAGAGCTACACAAAAAAGAAAGAAAGGCAGCAGAGAAAAAGAAAGAAAACGAGCAAACTTAAGCGAATCTTAAGATCTGATATAAAGATATCCTCGACTCCACGGCATGTAAAGTGCCGTCCCGCTGTTGTCGCGTGGTGCGAGATTTTCACGAGACTTGGTGGTTCCTACGATTTTAATACTTTACCAGAAAGAATTACACCAACATCTTTTATCTTCACATGATGTCGTAGTATATATTTGATTTCGCACGAGGTATCCCCATATCTTTGCTTTGTAATATAGGTAAACATTTCCACGCTAATTTAACCGCGAATATGTAATGATTAATGAATAATATACTCTCCTATCCCAATATAATTAAATGGTTAGATACACTTCAAAATTAATTCCGAGTTCTTCCCAAGTACTAATGATATTAAGCCTACGTGAATATCGAGGAAAGTTTATGTACTTAACTATTTTGCTCTCCCCATTTACAATTTAAATAAATTAAACAAGATCGTCATAACAAATTACATTTTCGTCAATTGGTTGCGTCCCTTTACCACCTATAGCGATAAGAATGCATAGGGGCTTTAGTGGTACATCTAAAACACGTTCAACGTCAGTAAAAAAAGAATGCTGTCTCAATGCTATTAATAACTATCTTTGATGCTGAAGGAGTAGAATTAAAACTTATCGACGTCTTAATGAATTTCCTTAATTTAAAAAATTTCGTAATGAGGCTTCCCTGTAGTTTTCCAAAGTTATTGCGTTTTAACGTGAGCGAGTGATGGGTGATGCTGCATTTCAAATTCACAATGCGGCGTAACAAGATCCCATTTTTGAGGATACTTCTTAGACCAAAGTTCTAACTTAGGCTTAAATGTTATTTTAAAAAGAGCATACACCAATGGAAATTACCGTCGGCAAAAGCCAATTCCTCATATACTCTTCTAGGTGAAACAAGGATTACCTGACTGTACTTCTTTATTTTATTGGGGTTTAACGTCCCTTTCGACTCAAGTTTAGGTCATATCGAGACGGTGTCTTCTTGTGACATTGCGCACTGATGGTGACTTTATACTGATATCTCAGGCCCCAGACACATTCACATGATACTTCAATCGGTCACATTATCCTTACACCGAACCAACCAGTCCTTCTCCTACACAGACATTCTGAGCGCTTAGTGGGGAACAAAAAGATAACATAATTTAACGTCTTGGGTGTGACGCAGTAGGGGATAGAACCAACGCCTCCCGCACACAAATCGAACGCTCTTACCACCTAGTTACGGCGGATGCCTGTCTGCCTGAAATAGTGTTTTCCTGCAAATTTCGCTAGAAAAAAAGCTAAGAGGACGATGCATCGACCTTTGAAAATTAAGAGAAAGAAATCTAAAGCGCATTTCGAATCTAATAATAAACTTTATATGTACATGCAAATTTGTCCTGTAAGGGAAATTTTATTCAAAGACTTGGATTAATATTCATTGCCTAATCTTGGGTTTTCATACAGTTTGAGTAAAACTCTGTTTTATCTTTTGGTGCATCCGCCTAATGTTCATGCATTATATAAGATAAGAAGACGCCATCGTGGTTACTTGTCTAAGGAAACCGAGAGGGGAGCCCATGCTCTATCACCCCTCCCGGGCTCCAAGACTACTGTACCTTGATGACCATGTCCAACGATATAGTGTAAATGCGTACAGATATAGAAACTCCAGTAATGACATGTCTTTAGTGAGCGAGTTCACTGTCTACTGTGTAGCTTCGTCGAGTTGATTTATTTATTTTACAAATCATTCTTATAATGAGCGTAAATCCAGCGATTCTACTGATACAGTAACAAAAGTCTTCTTAACCTTTTCATTTTGTGCTAATTTATTTGATTGAAAATTTTATTTTATTTGTTCCATCTGTTTAGTTAACCTTCTCTTACAATGTCCAGAATAATTGACTAATGCCAAGTTCTAATCAAGCCAAAACTCTTATAAAAATATAATACAAAGTCGTTATTACGAGATAAATGTCGTTATTACGTGATAGGAAGTCTATTTAGAACTGCTGACGGTCAAACTTTGAGAAGATGATTATATAATTGTATATAGAAAAAATAAGAATAAGTAAATAAAGGTCTTGAATATAACATCCTGTGTATAAAGAAAGAGGAGGCATACAACTTACTATATATAATATAAGCGGCCGTGAACGACAACCGTTAAACAAACCGAAAAAAACTAGTAAATTACAAAACATAAATTAAATTAAGAAATAGCGCAATGTCAATAATATATATATATATATATAATTAACATTTGAAATTGTAGATATAATCATAAAATTTCTCTAAAGAACTATCGATACATATATTCTTTATTAATTCAGGCCCTTTCACTTACTTGGTTCGCTTGTCATTTCTTTTAAATCTGTCATTTATGACTGTATCAGTTTACAAGTTCATTCCATTGAGATGGCTATTGTTTATTGTCAATGTCTTTTATTCTTATTATCCTATTCCTTCTATTGTTTAATACAGTTAATCGCATATAAAGTAGTTAAATTTTTGAATTTAAAAATCTGACAAATTAGCCTGACTTTTAAGGTTAGAAAACACAAATGTTTGTATGTCTTTTTGTGTATGTTCTGTCACGAATATACTCACTAGACATCCGTTGTTTTGTGTTTTGTGTTTTGTTTTTTGTTTTTTGTTTTTAATTTTAAAGGATTCAGACTAACCAAATATAATTCACAGCAAAGCTGGTCAAAATGACGATAGATACACAGACAAACAGATTTTCAATGGATCTACATCAAAAAAGGAAAATAGAAATATAGTTCAAAATGTTGTCGCGGTATTGTGCCTCCCAGTCTTGTTTAAAAAATAACCAACAAAACAACTGAGGAGAATTCATATCACAAATTCAAGAATATGTCTTTGCAGAGGGCTTTGTTGAAACTCAGGAGGTCGCCTTGCAATGGTTCCCATGTGTCAAAACATTATGTCTAATTATCGTATACATGTTCTTCATACGAGTAAAGACCCACACCGTTTCTGAACTAGCAGAACACTTTCGCCAGATGTGAAAACATTAACGCGGTATTTTATTACTTAAAGTGCAGATTTTGATTCATTAAATTATCAAACAATTTAATTCGATGCCCTTACTGCGGTCTCTGACACCTGTTTGACGACAGAACATCGGCATTTAGCGATCTCGTCAAAACATAGCTGTTTCCCATCATTGTTTCGTGTTTATATTAATCGGTGAGAACTTTTTTAAACGACGGCAAGAAAATTTCAATGTTGTAATAAACACTTATGCGATCAAACATTAAATAATTCCCAGACCAATTTGGTATCAGAGTTACGCCGCATGCCGTAATGACCAAGAGCAGCACGACCTTCCGGTGGTCAAAACGAAAGTATGCCACTTCGAGGCTCTGTAGGTCATCGACCTGGTTGGTGACTTTGATGTCGTAAACAGGCCATGTTCCACGGCGTAAGTGTATGTATACGTTTAAGTGTGTTTCATTTTATTTACAATTAAATTAAATGCGTTCACATAATCTTCAAAGTGCTATACAAAGTTATCCGAGACGCAGGAACATGTAATTTCACTATAAGAAAATTAGATTTCATTAAAACGCTTACATTTCCCACAAATGTCCGGTGTTTACAAAATAACAAACGGCGATGGTTGCTTTCCCTACTTGAATCAAATTAATTTGAAAAGTCGACAAAAATAAAAACAGGAAGAGTGTAAAGTTTTGACTTTAAGGAAATTAAATACAATAAATGACGTGGCATTTGTATGATAGGACAGCGTAAGCTTCATGCAGCTCGATGGGTGAAACCGCCTTTGTAGCTACATTCAAATATAATATTACCGAACACTTGTTTTTAAACAGACATTTTAATAAAATGCATTTACAGATATGTATGATAAATATGATTAAACATAAAATTATACATTAAATTGTAAGTCAAGTTCACCTTAATTGGGAGTCGCAATTTACTCGATAATGCGTATGTTAACATATTTAAAATTAACACAATATAATTATCATTAGACTACCCACGTCTCACAGTTTTTGTAGGTGTCAAGATTGGCATATTATTTCAAAATATGGTGCGTTTAATTACTTCCCCATGGAATGATTAACAACTTCAAATTCGTCGGATTTTTTTCTACTGAATTCCACCGTAATGACAGAAACTGACAATATTTGTTTCATTTTAAACATACAAAGAAATCACAAGGAATTGAAGATATATATATATATATATATATAAGGTATTCATCGTCTACTACTCTCAACAAAAGTGCGTATATTAGCAATTGTCATATTAGTTGATAATTATAATTGAGTAAAAAGTTTTGGTAACACGGATTTATAAGTCGCAGCCCTTTTAGCAACTTTTTGTTGTTTTCCTTTTTAAATAAGTGAAATTCAAATTAAAATATGCGGTTTTTTAATCGTCTTTTTCTTCTGACGAAATTTTGATTTTAGTTTTATAAACATAGATTTCAAGTTATATGTATATAAGCTCGTGATGAAATAACTTTTATTTTGTTGACTTAAATATAAAACGTTACTGTAGATTTAAGATCACGCATCACGTTCTCACTTTAACTGTAAACAATATGAATCATAACCTTCTCTCATAAGTAGTTTATAAATTACTAATATATTTCTGTATATTAAATAATATACACTTAACGCTTTTATGTATGCCAATTGTATATTTAGTTTAGTTTATCTATAACTTTCACAAGTATTTCAATATCACAGGATTACCTTGAAAGTGCCGACAAATCTTACGGGATTTGTAATTATTATATTAGTTTATTTATCATATCTGATTGTTATCGCTTGATAGTGTTGAGTCTATTCAATTTACGGTTCCGTGTGTAACTTGTAACTATATAGTGGTTTTTAATTGTCCGAAAGTGTGGGTCTTTGTTTAGGTTTATCTCATATTGTTTGATTTCCGAGCTCGTATACAAGATCAAGACGAACCGACTTGTTAAAAGATTTGCTAATAAGATGTCTTGAGAACACCGAAAGCTCGGCAGATTTTAAGGAATCCCTGATAAGTGGGAACTCGGAATCTGCGATAGTAAGTAAGGAACATGCTATCATTTATTTCAATTATTTGTATCACTTTGAAGTAAGTTTAAGACTTGGTTTTATCCCGAGGAAACAAACTTAAGCCATTTAGAGATTGCTTCCGAAGCCCACCGCTGGTCCTAGACTGCAACATAGCTACTCGTTTCGTATTTTCGTCGCTTCCGTAATATTGCCATTATATTTGTCTGAGGAGATACCGACTAATCCCTGGAATGATGAAATTTTGTGACCGGACAGCCGATCTTAATACCGGGGATTACTGCGGGAAATTGAGTTTGCATTCACCGGAGAATTGATGTTCATTGCTATTTAACGAAAAACATTATGGTACAAAAATCGCGGAATAAAATAACGAACATTTCGCGCAAACTACACATCGGTCTTGCCGAGATGTAAAGATATAGCCTTCTGTCTCTACAGGACTCCCAGTTCTATCTAATACGCTGTGATGAAGAAATTATTAAATAGTTCCAAAACTGCATATCATACTAAGAAAAAATGCTCATGAAAGAAACCGATTTCATTATATAATTATATTTCTGGGGTTATTAGAGAAACCGACCGAATCAACGTTAGAAAATACATTCATTAGTACGCCATTACGGTGATCCTTTCAAATGCCTAATACCCCACTCGAAAGTTGAATCGAGGGCAGAATACAATTAATATGGTTTATATTTAGTATAAACTTATTTTAAATGTTTGCCTTTCTGTAATAAAAAGTAAATTGAAATTTAAGATATTTTAACATTACGGAAAATGCGGTGAGTTTTTATGATTCGTTGTATGAGAGCGTGCTAACGATATGAAATTCGAAAGTAACTAACAACTTGTTCATTAAATTAGATTATTTTACGGTAATCATTCTATTAAAATATTTAAAAAAAAAAACTCCAACAAGAACGATGCATATTTTTCCAGTTTCTATTCGTTGTCGTACACCAGTGTAGATCTCCTAGATACGTTTTTTTCAACTTTGTTTTAGAACTTGTTGCGTGTTTTAATAATGGTATACAATACAATAATATAACCTGGAGACCAATGGCAGTCACATCAGCTATGATTGCCATTCATCACGCGGTCAACTGATAGGCGAATGAATACATCGTGAGTCATGGTATATGACAAAATCATCATATTTTAACTTGTATTTTTGTTATTTTTTAAGTTATTATTGTTGAATATAGACAAAGTTATTAAATTATTATGAAAATGCAAGCATTTCTTTACATTTTTCCACGCACTATTTGGTCAGTACGTGACAGCGTCATCCATTAGCTGTTCACGAAATTAACACCTCTTGACAACAGCCGCAGTAAATTTGAAAATGAAATAGGTTTACATTTTGCAGAATTTAAAATCACTTGTGAAAAGGTAAATAAAATTATTGAACTGTTTAGAAATGACGTTTATAGGGTATATGAATGACATGGCTATGCCAAACAAAGTAATCGTAACGCGCTAAAGCGTAACAGAGATTGAGTATTTCTCTTTATACAATTTCCTGGTTTTTACAGATTTAAAAGGAATTAAAAAATCATCTTAAAATGCGCACTAGTTACGCTATTACAAAAATTACAGTGTTTTATAACATAATATTTCAGAGATGACATTTAAACATTACACCATTATCTGTTGACGTTTATGGTGCTATAACTCTGAACTAGAGTGCAGACAAATTGAATAACGCGCATTATGATGATTTGTCTGCACGCCTGTTCAGAATTAAAGCACCATTAACGTCAACAGATAACAGTTTACTGCTAATATTTTTGATTATGTTTTTCCCCAACAAATTTATTTTTCAGTAATTAAAATTGAAATTGAAATTTGCCGCCGTAAGACTATTTATCGGAACAGCCACCGAAAATGATACCAACAAAAGAGTACTTGGAGAAAACAATAAAAAACGATAATGGTTTAATGCATATTTGATAGGCATCATAAAATATGTCTTAAACATGTTAATCAATAAGTTTGCAATTACAAAGTAACAGTTACAAGTTAAAAAAGAAACGCGAGCGTGTTCGCGGAGGAGTGACAAGTACTTCGATACTTTTTCAATATTACTACGCCAGAGTGTATGCTAAAACATAAACGACAAACAATTTCTATTGTTTACATAGAGCGATGTCACCACAAATGTAAATATAGTTAATTTAATAGTCGCGTATGTAACAATTATTCTATAAAAAAAAAAATAGAAAATGTATGTTAAAGGTTAACATGAATACGTACCCTTCCTTCCATGTCAATATCGCTCAGAATATAGTAATTTATGTGCTTAGTTTTGTAATTTTTGAATGTATAGCTTAAACACTGAAACCAAACCATCTGTTACATGTTGCATGCAAAGAGTGTGAAACCGGCGCGGTACTCTGAGGTAGAGTATTCGCCTCGTGGTCCGTTAGGCACTGGTTCGATTCCTTGCCGGGGCGGCGTCAAACCTAAGACGTTAATTAGGCAATCTTCTCGCGCCCTGCTAAGTGATCGGCATTACTGGGTAGGAGGAAGACTGGTTGGCTTGGTGTCAGGAAAATGTGACCCAGTGTCTGCAGCGTGAAATTTCAGTGAGACAGCACTATACAGTCGCCATCAGTGCGCACTGTCACAAGCAGACACCTTCTAGATATGACCTAAGCATGAGTTTAAGGGACGTTAAACCTCAACGAAACAAACAAACAAACAAAGAGTGTGAAACATTGAAATATTTACTAATTCCCGCTGAGTTATATTTAGCTTTCTATCTTTATATGAAATAATTTCCAATCTATGTGTAATGATTTTTAATATGTGTTTAACAATGTTCACAATTTATATAATTCGTTAAACTATAATGTTAAGTAAATTGCAATGTATATGCAATAGTCTTCAATTTATATGCAATGATTTGAACAATTTACTATGATTTACAACTATAACATGTGTTCAATCATTTTTAAAAAAAAAAAATTTAAGCTATACGTTTTCAATTTACGCTCTGTCCTGTTTCAATTTATTCAAACATTTGTATCGTAGTAAAACCCACTGACGACGAATCAGAATGGTTGAAACAAAATGCTTAACATTATACCCAAATGCACTTTTTCAATGGATATTGAAAAAAGGGCATAAATAGAAAAAATCATTGAATATAAACACAAACTTATTGTATATATGTATTTACAAATTATTGAATGTAAACAAAAACTTATTGCATCTTATGTATTTACAAATTATTGAATGTATATTGTAACTACTTGAACACTTCTGAAAATTCGCACGTTAATTATAAACGTTAAAAGTTTTATTTATTTTGCTGATCTGATTTAGCACAACATTGGAGTCATCTTTAAAACTCAAACAATAACAAAGAGAAAAGAAAAAAAAACTGTACGAGTCACGTGAAAGAGTTTTTCGCGGTAAAAATCAGTGTGATGGAGTTTTCTTTACAATGATAAAGCAGCATTGATGTTGAGATATCACATTTGTATGCTAATAACTAATCAGTGCCGGCAATACATGCCGATCAATTGTCGTGGCCGGATTACACTTGCCCATGAGGAGAGAGATGATCGCTCTCGTTACGGTCTTAAATGCGGAAACTAAAACCCCAAAGTTTATTTCAATTTACGATTTTACACAAACTAACGAGGGAAATGACAGTTTCTTATTCCCCGGTGTGCTCTCGCGGGTCGCTTCAATGTAATTGAACCGTATTTCAAAACAAATGTCGCTAGCGAGTGACGCAAATTTTCCATCCATCTTGGCTTTCCGATGGCTAAAGCCATTTGGGATCGATTAGAATGCCGAGGCTAATAAAAAGCAAGAAATAATAAGACAAATACTAATTATCATTCTTATTCTTATCGGCTATATTAATTGTATTGGGACGGAACGGACAATCATGGAAGCGGTCTGAGGGATGTTCCGTGCCAATCATTGCTCCGAATCTATGGGTGGCGGACATAATATCTAAAAGTGTCGATTTATACCCTTTTGACTAAGATTCATGTCTATAGCTCTGATTAATGCTAAGTTAATTCGGAGTTTTCTTTTCTGCGTTTCCCGGCAATAAAAAACATTTACCTGTTCTCGCATTCTCAGATACTCTATAAGTATACATATATGTTTTTTCAAGTTTTGCAATCGCAAAATATATTTTTGTAATATACTTTTTATTAACATACCTCATCATTGTGTCACGTTTTGCTGCGTTTGAAACCGTGGCACAACGAGGCATATCGTTGCACAACGTGGCAACGGCGAGGCGGAAGCGTGGCGGCAGTCAGTCATAACCCGGCCGTAATTTGCAAATCGTTACACTATGACTTGGGAATTACATAAAAATCCTTAAATATCATTGGCCACTAGATTAGTTGATAATTTTGCTATCACCAGGTGCTTTAGTATGGTGGCTGATTAGGGCCATTTTTACTTTTTCGCTTTTAAGCTTTGTCGCCGCGACAAAGCGAAAAAGCGCCGTTTTATTTTACTAAACGGCACTTTGTCGCAGCGACAAAGCGAAAAAGTAAAAGTGACCCTAATGTGCTTCTTTCGCTGCGCAGACCCTTACCGCATGCCTCAGTCATAGTGTCACGTTTTGGTCGCGCCGTTGTGCCCTTCGTCTGATCCAACGATTGGCAAATTTCGGATGGTTCTTCCTCGCTGTCGCCACGTTGTGCCACGTTGTGCCTCGTTATTCCACGTTTGCTTACGTTGAAGCCACGTTCTGATACGTTTACAAACGTAGCTAAACGTGACGGCCAAAACGTGACACTATGACTGGGGCATCAGCCCCGAATATTTATTGATCGCATTAGCGTTTATATTGTATGCACATGTATGCATTGGATATTGAAGCGTCTTACGGGCATTGATTGTTTCCATTGTAGACGACATTTTATCACCGGACTTTTTGTGTATCATTGAACAACAGAGTGTCTAACAGAATCGCTGCCTCTATTGTTATGACACTTGCAGTAAAACACAAACTATTCAGCTATTTTCCAAAAGTTAACTATTTATTAATTTTAAATTAAACAGATAATAATCATAAACTTAATCTTAGAAAAAAAAACAATAAAAAACTAAGTTTCAAATCTGTAAAATTTCAGCAGTACTCACTCCCAAATTGGATGTTAAAATGTCTGAAATCCCTTTAAATCCAATTATCAGTTTCAAAACAATATATATCCACTTTGTATATAATCCCAGAATTAATCCTTCAGAATAAATATTTATTTTATATATAATCCCAGTATTGTTCCTGTCATTGATTTAAATTGTATCTCCCAACAACCATTCTTCTCTCCTTTGTAAACCAAAATTACTGTCTATATTATTCCAGAATATCATTTCCAGATAAACCAAAGTTTTTTTTCAAGAAAGATCACACCTTGTGAATTAACACTTCTATATATGGAAAACACATACTTCTAAAACGTTATATTTACACCATTAACTAAAAATTACGCTGAAAAAACGACATATTTTATATTGATTATACCACATAATATTTTCTTTAAAAAGCATATCTCACTTTTACTGAAGTAAACTTGAGTCTTTTTTAAAAATTTCAAAAAACCTAAAATCACACAAATACATTGTTGTGTTGAAGTGGGAAAGTTTTCGAGACTTTCAATTAAAATTGAATACAACTCTTGTAGGTGTTTTAAAATCAGTTTTGTTTTGGTGGTGTAAAATATTTTGCAAACGAGTTTTAATAAAAAAAATTAGCATTCGGAACACCTCAGACGACGTACATGTAAGTGTACGCTCAAACGTATTTGACGATACGTATCAGACGAGGAGTTTCAAATGAATAAACTAAAAGATGCTTGATAGTTTTGTGACATTTTTATGTTCAGGTGCAAAATGATTTTTAACTTTCAATTCTTTAGATTTTAAGAAGGTTATAAAAATCAAACTGATTCGATTTCGGTATGCATGAAACTTTAA
The DNA here is from genome assembly GCA_032359645.1 of Pododesmus macrochisma. Taxonomy (NCBI): domain Eukaryota; kingdom Metazoa; phylum Mollusca; class Bivalvia; order Pectinida; family Anomiidae; genus Pododesmus; species Pododesmus macrochisma. The sequence goes on along the minus strand of JAUMGZ010173830.1, from coordinate 7,832 downwards.
CATGCAGTATAACAACATGAATATGTCTTGATTAACATTGACTTCCTAGGGATAAAAATATGCAATATCACACTTTTAAGCATGTCATATATATAGTAGTACCATTGTATTATTGCCAGATATACAGTGTGACGTGGTTAATGTTAGGTTGTCATTTTTGCTTGTTTGTTCATACATCCTTGCAATTGTGTGATTTTACAAAGTTTTATTTTTATTTTTCCTTATACTGAACACTTTCTTATTTCAGGGATAAATTACTTCATTTCAGCGAATCATGACATGTATCAAAAGCATACTATTTCTGATAAGATTTACCTTCCTTTTTATCCTTAAATCATCTTTCCAGAGAATTTGGTAATCTATCCACACGACTTTTAAGAATTTCGTATCTTTCTTACTGATACATATAGGAAAAAATACAAACTACCTGTGAAGATTTCCTGACAGGTGAACACTACTCTTAATAGCTTCAAGATGTCAATAAGATTAATCAAGTATAAGATAATACGTGTGTATATATATAATGTATGTAAAGCCACCTGACTATCAATGCTCCATGTTTTACATTACCGAATACTTAGAACTTCATTAACACTAATTATCCGTGTATTAATAGCTATGCACGTGCACTTAGTCTGTTAAGGAGGAGGATGAATGTTTGCTATGCGCGTGGCATTAGTTGCAGTAAGAATAATTCATCTTTTGCCGCCAGAAGGTCTTCATAATTTTAAAAATGATAAGATTTCTAATTTGAAGCAAATCCTATATAATGATGCTCACATGTCGGTGTATAAAAACTTATTCTAGAGTAATTACTTATACTGACTTTCAACCCATCACCAGAACTAGGATTATAAAATAGATTGTTTTGTGTGTCTTGCACATTAAATTGCAATTTTCCCCTAATATCTAATTATACCGAATTTATGGAAGAACAAGAGACCAGTGTCTAAAATATATTGAAACAACCACAAACATTATTTAATTTATCATGGTTCAACGTCTCATATGAACGCATTTTTATGTATCGAGACACTGTCTGCTTGGAACTAGAAAACACGACAGTCCTCATAAATAGTGCCTTCTTGATGGAAAATAACTCCGCGGGCAAACTTATGTTCGCAAAAGTCACTAAGATCGTGTTTATGTGTAAGTTTGTATACGTCAGCTTGATAGTAGATCCTAATTCAAATTATGAAAAGAAAGCACAAATCACGAAGAGCGGATAGGTTTTCACATTTTAAACATCAAAATGTCCATTTTCAATGTTTTGTATGGTATCTCCAAAGATTTGAAACAATTTTATGAAATTTTTTATATGAACTTCTGTTGAACATTCCCATGTTGGTGCGTCGTTATGATTCACACACATAACTCTGTCTGTAAAACGAGCACATTTGTATGTTTGCTTGCTGGCAGTATTTGCATTAAGTACATTTTTTCAAAGCAGTTTGGCCTAATTCAAATCCCATATTACATATACAAAAATGTACCCTAATTAAAGTCATTTTGCATTTATCCTAATTTTAGTAAGGTTAAAAGCTATTTTTTAAATGCATTGATTTTTATAAACACCGATTAAAACATGAAATTGCGTAACGATATTGTAGAATCAACTTTGTAAATATTTTCCTCACTACAAATATTAATCAGTGTACCCTTATTACAAATAAAAAATGTAATGGCCAGTGTTTTTTTGTTGTTTTTTTTTTGGTATAAAATGATGGCACGTTATTTTTGAACCCCATAGAATTTAAAAAGGGACCTTGACCCAGTCTCAGTATATATCCATGGCGTCACGTTACTATGGCAATAAGCAAACACGTGTAGCTTATAAACTAGTAAATACAAAAGACATACGTTCATTGAAATGGGCAAAAAAAGAGAAAACCGGAGACACGCGCAGAAAAAACTCAAACAAAAATACAATTATTAATCTAATAAGGAAACATAACGAACTACGATTAAAAGTATGGAAGCAAAACAATTCCGATGCTACGCAGAGGAGGGAGCGTTTCCTGCTTCACATGTGTCGCCCATCGTGATACTTCCGTGACAATCAGTCGGTATAAGGTAACCCTTTCCTCCGTGAATCAAAACCCACGTCATCACCAAGATCTTTCAATGATATCGTGACGAAAGACCTAACCAATGCTGAGCTGTCAGTTAGGAAACAAAAATTCTTTATACATTTCTGTATTTTATTTGTACAAAACGAGTCCACCCAAAGTACGCTTTGAGCACAAAGATAATGACACAGAAAACAAATCCTGATCACAATATCTTGAAATATTTTATGCATATAAATGGTGAAACATAAAATATAAGACAATCCCCAAAATAATAACTTGCTGCTAGTTCTGCATCTTAAAAGGAAATATCAATGTCTAAAATGAGATATTTCCGAAAACAAAAGTTTGATTCTAGTAATCCATCTAGAAAGACGAAACATCTAAAATACGCGAATACAGCAACGTATTTAAATCTGATTGATTCAATTATTTTGGTGATATAAAATTGTAACGTATCAATTGCTGTTTTAATTGACTTATGTCCTTGTGATTATTGGACAGAGTGGCGTATTCACCCAGCGTTACTGTCATTCACCACCGTTGGGTAATCTCATCAGTTACTTGATAGTCTTATTGCGTCCCCCATCAAGGTTATTCCTCCAATCTCACGGCCGTCTCCACTCTAAAATCAAACCCTTTATCTGCTAAATTTGACAAAATTGCAAATAGCACAGTACGTCATTTGTCGTCTTGGATAAGAATTGGATTATCGAGTTTATATTTTATTTAGTTTTCTTTTAATATGGCGTATGTTTGTGTTAAATATTTTCCAATAAACTCTCGCCAGTAATCCTTTACACAATAACACAAGAATTGACGGGCCAAAAGAGGCTGTTTGTATGCTTGGCGCTTTGTAAGACTGGGTTCCCGGTGCTTGATTGTCGCAGAGAAAAGTTTGACCCGTCACCCACTAATATTGTAACGCATACATATAAGAGAAGAATTCTATTTTTCTTATTACATTTTTAAATCTTTTTGGGGAAATTGAGTTTTCCTTTATCGCATGATTTTAACTAGGCCGAAGAATGTGCGGATATCCGCGTTTAGCTAGTTTCACGAACCAATCAACTACTTTATATATATTATGACACTTGACACGTAAACGCGCAATAAACTTAAAGCATACACTAACAAAATTACTTGCACGTAGATATCATTTGTATAAAGTTAAATTGAACATAAAAAAGTAATATAAAACTGAATAGATAAAGGCAATGAATAAATTCAAATTGTGAAGTGAAAAAGGAAAATTAACAGTTGAAAACTATATTCGTAGAAATTAAAACAAACAATACTTGAGTTGTATACAAAGTGTGAAAATCCAATACGATTGGTATATCTTAATGATTTACTTGTTAAAGTCAACATTTATATTGTTTAAAAAAGATAAAATAATATCAAATAATATAATTTTTTTCATACCAGAAACACAGTTATAGCCGAGACTTCAATATCAAATGTCAATTTGATTCTCCTTATGGCATTAGTATAATTGTTATATAGAGTATTTTACCTGAATCATTATCAAGCTATTGGATCTCCTTGTATCACGTTTAAAGATGCCATCAAGGAAAATCTTTGTCATTATTGAAATGTATAGTAATTTCCAATGCCAAAATATTGCAGAGATTGTTAGCACACACCTCATGTTGAATATTCACTACACCCTATCAAGAACTCTGTATTTGTTATTGGAATGGACGGGGGAGAAAACGACTTTTGTTTTATACCACCTTGTGTATTGGCAAAGGATTAGCTTTACTTCTAAGGTCTTTACAAACCAAAGACAGTAAGAATACCTTCGGTCGCCATTTAATCTCGACATATCATCCGGGCATTAGAACCGCTTTTGGAGATTCGCGTTGTATTGTGGGAATTTATGGTATTTTGTATCTCGTATTGATGTTGCTATCGTTACTGAAATTGTAAAATATTTGCACAAATCTCAGGATTTGTTATGAAAAAATGTTCTCTGTGATTTCCTGCGCAATAATAAAAAAGTCATTACATTACATTTGGGCTTGAATCTCATGAACATTATGAGATTTTTTTTACTATCGTAATGACAAGACTATTCATTCTGTCTACAGAGGGTCTATATTTTATCTTTCTTTTAATCACGTTATATTTCATCACCATGTGTTAATATTTAACTGATGATAGAGGCCTTTAATGTCATATATACTATACACTTGTAACTAATGCTAGATCGCAATCAATTTGGTTATTTCTTGTCCAATCAATTGAAGTGTTTTAAACATTTTGAAAGAGATGCACACTGATTTTTGTAATGTTTTAGCAAGTTTTTTTTACCAATATTGCCATATTGTTTTATTGACAGTCACAGTAATCACGGGATCTTTGAAATGTCTTGTAAGGTTTCTTATGCAACAAAATAATTGTCGCACTGATAAGAGTGCGATATGAAGATTTATAGAGTAAAGAAAACCAATATTGGACTAGGATTACGGCCTTTGATTTTCTTTACTTGACCTGGCCTTTCAATTTAGAGAATTATGGATTTCTTTACTCCTTAAATCTTCATATTGTATTACCATCAGTCCGTTAAACGAATGATATTGTTTGTTTGGTCTTACTGAAATTTGATCAACGTGAGTTGCTTCTGCATCAACAATATTCGCGATTCTCGATAGTTAAATGGACACCTATCTATGGCAAAGTTATACTGTATACTCAACTTGGAATATTTGGGACTGATTTGGCCTTACGATAAATCAAAAACTCATAATTATCACAACGAAAAAGCACATAAAATGACACTTTGCACTATTGCCATTTGTCTTTTCTTTGAAAGTCATTAAAAGGGGAAACCCTCATATATCAAGCTTGTTTCATACGAAAATGCTCAAGACGTAACGAATGACAAATATAAGTATAAGTACATTACACTCACACATCGTCTTAAATATATTACATATTCTAAATTCATATCAAAACCTGACTCACGGTGAACTATATAGAAATAGAACCGGCCGCAGACGACAGCGACAGCGACACGCCACTTTAAATAAATGTTATGAAATGTTTTGATGTTGCTAAGTTTATCTTTTATAGAATCATTGCTTATGGACAATTAAAGATATGGGACTTGTTCTCATAACGAGGATGAGAGGGTTACAATTTCTCTGCGTATGAATCTCGCCAAATGAAACGCGACGCCACGTATCTGCTTGCGTCATGGGGTGACAAAGTGGTTTCCTCTTCAACCAATTTGGCAACTGCGGTTTTGATACCCAATGGAGATAATCTTTCCCGTAGGAAACTACACAACCACTTGACTTCAAAGACATTATCTAATGATAAAATTGGTTATATGAATGAATGAAAATAATAAATAAATCATAAGAACCCAGTGTCGTCTGCGTACGCGTATTCTATCCGCAGTATAAACCTACACCATGCATGTAGTGAATGAATATGAATGAATGTGTACTGTGATACTGCTTCCCTCAAGATAAAACATTGTGAATTTGCTATTAATAATTCTTTGTGTGAGACAATATCTGCACCTTATGTTCATGTACATCAGCAAATTATCAAATGACAACGTATAAAATATCATATTTCAATTGTTTTTATTTCAACTAGGTTTTTATATCAGAATTCACATGAAAACTTTCGCACCAAAAACGGTTTCTTCAAATTTTATTTACATTTCAATTTCCGTCACCTTTACTTAGGATACATAATCCCAGCCTTTACATAGAGTTCAGTTTTTATGGTTGTTCCATTTTGTTTTTTACTTCATTCTGCTTGTAATAATTTGGTGTTGTCATCCTTTTCTCGCTGCTTTCTTGAAATGACATTTAATGTATAATGTTGCTTACGTTATTAATGAATACACAACTTCAGCTTAACATTTTAACAAGTTCTAGCCAAAATATATATCCAAGAAGTCTTTGTGTTTTATAACTCCTGCTGAATAATTGAAGGGCAAAACCCGTAAAGTGAGAGGGATTTTTACTCCCTCGAAAATACCAGTTGTTCATCTACGCTTTTTGACATTCATTTGCGGGCTATATTCTCTGTATACTGTTTATCGAGCTTAAACTGCAGAAAATAACCGTACTGTTTAGTTTCATCACCCAAATTGTTATGATTTACGTTCAATACCCTATGTTCCAGACAAATTATACACTGATTTTGTTTTTATTTGCTTAATTCATAATTGTTAAAATTCTAAAACATGGTACTGAGTAATTCTATTTTTTATTTGCCAAGACATCGTAGGAATTCAAGTCAATGACATAAAACATTGTTTCAACTGTTTTTAATTTGAAAACTTGTAACAATCTTCTCGAATGTCACTTAATGACCATCGTCGTATGTAGGTGATCTGAAATAGAAAGGACGGTTTCTAAACCCGTCATCGACCCTTACAATTCATCAACGTCCCCTCTGTGTTTGAAAACAGCTTAAGGTTCATCAAATCAGTAATAGAACATTTGTCACGTTTGAAGACACCCATCCATAGCTAAGCTCCCCAGTGAAAACGTTTTATCAAGTCGTTGATGGCGTTACCATTCATCTGAGAGGGATTAATTGTCAATTTATTAAAGTCAATTAACTTATCAACATAATCATAATTGGAAAGGCATTGTATTCCGTTACGATGTCATTGGGCATTTTAGAGAAGATGTTAGCGATTTAAGATTTGATAATATTACCCAGGATGCAAAGGTTTCTTTCCGCCCTGAAAAAACGCCATCTTGAAAAGTGGTTTTGAGATATGTATCTGCCATCTTTGCTCACAAGGCAATTCAAATTGTGCAACTTTTCCAAAGAAAATTGCATCTCGTATAGCTCTTCACAAAATATTCTAAACTTGGTGTTAAATCCCTTTTCAGGTTGTCAAACTGATACGGTTCAAGTCAACAATGTGATATGGAACATGTAATTTAACTTCTGTATTATTCTGTCAAAGACGATATTGATCGATGTTCACTGCAAGGCAAGCTGGGTATCTCCTAACGCATGTAATTTGTGCTGTCGTTGTTTAGATGAGGTGATACAGGTCCTAACTCGAAAAGACAAAATACAAAGCGTATAACTCACTTACATATATGTGTTGTTGCACTGTATGGTGAATTATAAACTGTGTTATAAGTGACACAACTCTGTCATCAAGCGTTGCATTTTTTTTTTTTTAAGGGAAATCTTGACTTACAATGTCCAATCATGCGTAGAAGAGTAGAATCTACGTTTAGTGATAGTATTTGCGGTGAATGAATTTGAACGAATATGATGTATTACAGCCCATAAAAAGACATATGCATGGATGGGCAAGAGTTGGTATATTCATGCGAAATCACATACCCTTATTTGGATACATGCACATATACACTCTTGGTGTGTACATCTCTTCCTTGTTAACACCCCTTAACCACCCTCATCCTCCCCTCCACTAAATCACGCATTACAGTTGTGTTTCTGTGTCTGGGTTTAAAACCAGTTTGATATACATTCGAATAAAATTAAGTTATTTCACAACAAAAAGCTGCTTAGTAAAATTGTTTCATACATGTACATATCACTCTTAAAATTCAACGCCGAGTGTAATATTTGTTTCACCAAGCAGTTACAGTATTAGGGATGTATGCTTCACTTAGCGCTCTTACAAAACCATAAATAGCGTTTTCTACCATCTAGTATAGAGTAAAACATATTTCTCCTACGATCCATATAGGTTACGTCACTCTGGAGAGGTGGGTTTTATAAATTTATCCCACATGTTAGATA
>JAUMGZ010173819.1:0-14687 GCA_032359645.1 Pododesmus macrochisma | reverse complement strand
TATTCTTTTGAATTATATTTCTAAGTTTTCTGATTCAGAGGAAAGGGAAACAACATACAAAATATATTAATAAAATGACTATGATAATTTATATAGTTACATGTAATGTGTATATTTTAATGTAAATTGTTGTATAGTAAATGCCTCTGATAGGTGACACTCTAATAAAATATCTGTAGCTGTATCTGTAATTATACCCGCACTTTTCGAAGAAAATTCGGGTACAATGTGAAGCACTCTGTCTGTCTGTCTGTCTGTCTGTCTGTCCGTCTGTCCGTCTGGATCCTTGTCAGAGGAACTCCTCCTAGACGGATGAAGGAATTTCAACGAAATTTGGTAGGATGTTAGAGTATATGATGTAGATGTGCATATCAGTTTCGGTTTTTTGATTTGCACAATTTTTTAGGGAAAAAAGCCAAAATTGTCCAAAAAATTGGTATTTTGAGAAAATGCTATAACTTTCTTAAAACTTATTTTTTCTTTTTAATATATCTAACATATTAGACGGGTTTTGGTAGCAAATGAAACCAGACTGGACTTGCAATATCTAAATGTGTTCTAACCAAGCTTTTGTATAGAGGTATAAAGTTGCTTGTGTCTAGGTGCTGAAAGGTTCTTCTTATGAGTGTGAACATCAAGTTTGCCTTTTTAACTTTTGCACATATATGAGCTTCAAAATTCAACTGAGAGTCTATAGTAACTCCAATATCTTTTCCTTTTTCCGCTGTCTGCAGGGTTTTGTGTTTGAGCTTGTAACTAGCTGGTATGTTTGTTGCTGATTTATGAATGTGCATGTGTTTGCACTTATCTGGGTGGAACCTGAGTAGCCAATCTTTGTTCCATGACAACATTTGATCCAGATCTAATTAACTTATATTACGCTTATGAAGTTTATATTTTATTTGGGGTGCACAGACTCAATTTGAGTCAGAAATAATATCTTTTGAGCTGATACATTTTTCAATGGATTGTTTATATATTGTTTAGTGGTGTTGTCATACTGTCAATAAGATGTATAAGATATTCCAGATTCTGTTTGTTTTATACTAAAAGGTTCTACATCGCCATCAGAAGCAGTAACATCAGAGGCTATGATGGATCATTACAGAGATTTAGCCAAGGTCAAATATACCCTAGAGGACAGACCACCACTTCCTAGTAACAGGTAGGCTACCAGAAATGACCACTTGTTCTAATCCTTGATATTTGATCAACCCTTAGTTTCTCCACTAACATGATGGTATAACATGACTGATGCACAAGGTATATTTTGTTTGTCATCCCTCTTTTAACACATCCAGATGTGCACCTAGAATTGATATTACTTGGATTCGGTTCATGTTTCTGAAAAACATTTAATTATCAAAGACAACATACAAGGTTTTCACTTAAAATTTAATGTCTATTCTCTGTGTTATTTATTTGAGTTCCAATAGTGCTCTCAAACTATTGGGGTTTAAATTTCACCTCTTTATCAATTATTCTCAAGCTTGATTTTGCTAAAGATACAAGGTACAGATTTTCTACAAATTTTCAGCACTATCTGTCATCTGTTTTGATTTTATCTAAACGTCTTGTACAAAAAATTATAAGCAGTCGGTCTGACCCCCATTTTATGTGCAACTTCAAATTGCTTGAGAGAAATATTGTGAGACTGAGAGGAAGCAAGTCTGTCCCTGCCCAAAAGACATACTGCATTACTTGCAGAAGTGGCAAAGATTACCTAACAGTGTCAATCAAAACCCAAACATACTTCCAAAATAGCTGCCGATGGGAAGAAGCAGACAGATGTTTGAAAAATTACAAAATAGGGACAGATAATTGGTATCTTTGGTGAAATCACTAAGTTTGAAAACAGTTGATGAGGGTGAGAGGTCAAGTATTTTGGCAGCTCAGTAATTCAATACATAATTAAATACAAGTGCAAGAATAAAGATATTTTAAAGAATAAAGAAAAATATACTTTTTTACGTCATATTGTGGCAAGAGTAAATTTAGGTGCATAAATGTTTAAATTGTTTTAATGAAAATTTTTCTTTAAGATTGTTTTCCCATCATGTTTACACATTGAGTACAACTATTAAAACCTTGTACTAGATGTTTGAATTTAAGGATGGCATGAACAACAAGTTTAAAGAAATATTTGAATTAAGGTATTTTATCTCAAATTTTATATCAAAAACATTTTGACAATACTTTAAACATTCCATTGTTTTCATTTCTTTACTATTCAAATTTTCAAATTAAGGTATGAACTAACTCTTACTCAACCTAAAATCAGATAGATATGAGCTACTCCATAGATAACTAATGACCCTTAACTTGATATATTTTCTGTTACCGTATATGGTTACATAGTATTTTATATTGAATTTATACCTAGTTTGTAATTTTAGGGCTTTTCACTGAGGAATGACTATTATAGAATTTATTTCTAACATTTGTATAAATACCCATACAATGTATAACATTACTGCATACTTGTTTTTAAATTTAATTGATTATCATAAAACTTGAAAATAGTTATTCTATAATTGTCAATTAATGGAATGTGTGTGTGAATGTGTTGAATATATTCCCTCCTTATCCTCATGCCCATTCCTCCCCCTCTTAAAAGTTACATTTAAACCAACCTGTATTCATTCTACCAAACATTTCAATTAAAACTGGCAAAAAATCTAATACCAAATTTTTTTCTTGTTAATATCACTAAATTAACCTTTTTCAACACAGAATGACTGATTCCTATGAAAATTTAAACCACATAGTAGAGGAAACAGCTGCAATGGCTCGGGCAGCAGTTGGTGCTAGTCCTAACCGAGCAAAGACAATTCTCCAGAGTCTAGATAACAGTTATAATAGAGAGCCAGCCAATCACAGGTTTGTATTACACATACAAATAGGACATGTTGAGTGGACCTCCTTTACACAGTGGCCATGTTGGGCTCCAGTCGTCTTCCTTTAGGCTATACAAAGTTAATTATCAGTTTCTCAGGCCAATTTTTTCAGTTCTCTTGTATGAAGTTCATTTTTAACAAAATCATTGGCATCAGAAAATATTTCCTGGTGCTTTGTAGCTATTGTTTAAAGGGTCAAAATTGCTGATAGATACCAATCAACAAACAAAAAGACTTGGTTTAGATTGTAAGTGCAGGAGAATGGATTATTACAGAAGCAAAATCTATCTATTAATATATTTTTGTTTTCCCCACCCTGCAAAAAATCTGTATTCACATTGAAAGATTGAATAAAAATTTCTTGATATGTTTTATTATTAAAGAGTTTTGTAAAGAATTAGCATAGCTGCAAAGTGGTTACTTTGTTTGACTGTTTGTCTTTGATTTCATAATGGTGTAATAGTACTTTTAAGTTTTGCTTAGAGCTGTTCAAAGATGAATATACATCTTTTACTCTATAAAGGTTTAAGAAATACCCTTGATTTTTGTTTTTGAATACTTTACAGAACAGCACGAGCAGTTTATGGTACCAACCGTCCATCACATAGCCCACCAAGATATGTAGAAGATGAACTATCCTCAGATAATGATGTAAATACTTCTGATTTGTTTTCCATTCTCAAACTTCTTTTGGTATATCATGGATCACTAAAAATATTATTTTACACGTGTGAACCTTCAAATGTCATAATTAATCTAGAATTCTGGATAGTATTTGTGTCTTATAAGCCTACACACGAATACATTTAAAAAACAAAGTGTGAATTAGATTTTTTGTTCCTTACTTAGATTGGTTACCATTAAATATCAATACTAATACTGATATATTTAATATATATACGGTTTGTTATTGTCGTCTTAGTCATATGTTAAGCTGAATCACTAGAATAGAACACACGATTTAACCCCAAGAAAATCTATTTTGATATGAAGAAAATCATTGAGATTTTAAATAAATTATGTAAAAAAAAATTCTACAGTTAATATTACTTTTCTTATCAGGATATATCTTTGTTAAAATGCAAAATCTTTATAAAGTAATATAAATATTTTTTCAGATCTCTGATGTCACTCATTTTACTATACATGTCAAATTTTCAGCTGACCCCAACAAAGTCGAGACGGAAAGTGTCCTTTATGGTGGACAGATCAACCTCTGATTCTAGTCCGAGCTACCTAAAAGGCCCTAGTCCAAGGTTTGTTATCAGTTAAAGAAAATATGTTGACTGGTTATTTTATTTTGGCAGTTGAAGTGAAATTTTGTTGAAATTTGAATGTTATGTTTTAAGTAAATTAGACATTAGACTCTGAAACTCATTCTGTTGGTAAAGAAAGGTTTTTCACCCTTTCTTTTAACAAAGTATAGGTTCTTATTTCTTGCTCTTGTCTTAACAGTGTAAAGCTCAGCAAATTATAAAAAAAAGTATAGATTGCATGCATGAATATTAACTTTGAATTCATTATTTAAGTAAGAGAAGGACTAGATTTATAATACTCTTATAAAGTTATGTTGTGATATTTTAAATGTTTATGTTTGTCTTAAAATTTATACAATGTTCCAATTGTCTTTTCAGTAAAAAAAAAACAGCTTGGGAAGAAAAACCACAAGCATCCAAGTCTAAATCACCTTCAAAAGCAGCGAGTCAGGCTACAAGGAAGGTTGTCTCCCCTAAAAAGCCGACTGATCGTCATTATGAAGGCTCTAAAATGTCCCGTCCTTTGAGACCATGTCAGGAGAACTTTGGTAGTTTCCTTGATGGCATTGACTTTGAAGATGAAAAAGAAAACTCTGCATATGATAGATATCTTAAAAAACAGTGAGTTCATTTTTCCCTGGAGTATCTGATTATTTTCTTAAAACAGTGAGTCAGTTATTGTCAAATGCTGTTCTGTTAAAGCAGCTGTTAATAGGTAGACTTACAATTACAGAAGTATAGGGTGACATCTTGTGATTTATCTAAAGATTAGAATTATGTGCATTGCATTATGATTATAACATTCAGTAGGGAGCATTATTATGTGAATGTTAAAAGTTGGAAGGGGTAAAAATTGACCATTCCTAGTCAGCAACATTTTATATAATGAAGTCCAAATTTGATACAGGATCATTTTTTTTGACAAACTAGCATTGTAAACCATGTTACCTGAGCACCTTGAACAATAGGGTATACTTGTAGTAAACAAAACAGTAAGAAGTAATGTTGCCATCTATAGATTTCAGGAGATTGTTGATGAAGTTCTCAGTGATGATGAAGTGCTACCACCCAAGTACAAGTCTCGATCGGATCAGAGACGAATCAGATCGGACAAACTGCCCGATAAATCAAGGGGAACGTACACAGTCAAAGATACACACAAACTAATGGAGAAAGAGAGGAAATTCGGCAAAAGCAAACTTGATGTAAGCCTTATGTATACTTGTTATAATGCTACAGTTTTAGGTGCTTCTTCTTTATTTTAAGAATATTTGTTGTTGCAATAGCTTTTCTTCTGTGTTGATTTGGATACATATCATGTTATTTTGACATTACCCCAGCCTGTCCTTGTCATATGCTTGCTATATGGACAGTCATATCACTGAACCACAACTCCTTGTAATAGTATAATTAGATTTTTATACTGAATTGTTTCATATTTGACAGTGATTACTGATTTATTGAGATACTTTCAATTTAAGATGTGATCATTTAATTGGTGCTTAAAACTTTAGAAACGGCATCTTGGAAATAATAGTATTGTGCCATATATAGATTGTATAATGACTTATGTTGTGTTGTATCATTTACAGTTTTTAAACAAAATTTACCAAGAAGATCTGGATGAGTTGAAATTTGAGTCAAATCACGAATTAAAGAAAGAAAGAGCATCTGTAAAAGAAACGGTATGTGTTAATTATTAAAAATTTATTTTGTATGTATGATATGTTTGTTTGGTAATAATTGTAAATAATGTCTAAGATTTTTAGGGGTTTCTGCAACATCACACAATATAATAGCCCCAGACTTCTGTCATTGTTAAAGATTTGATGTCTATTTATAATTTTTAGGAAAGAATCTCTTGACCTTAGAGATACAGGTACATGTGGAGAAGTACTGACCATAGATATTATTCTTGATTATTGTCAAAAAGAATATGCACCACAAGTTCTCATGTATCTTGAGTGTGTGAAATGCTTGTGGATAAGTTTGTTTCCTAATTAGAATGTAGTCAACAGTACTGGAGAGAACTGGAGAGAACTTTCTGTTTAATGTATTATTCTACAGATAATAAAAATTGAGTAAGCATTGATTATTTGGGTTCAAGAATTAGGAATTTGAGTTTTATTATCGGTAGTTATTATTATCTCAGATGAGGTGAATGTTAATAAAAATTTACAAATGAATCATGGTTTTTTCAATTTTAGAATGAAGTGTAAGTATTAGGGAAAATAAAATTTTAAGGACATAAAATAATAAAATGTCTACTTTATTTATTTTAGGAGAAAGACTTTAAAAAGAATGTATTAACGGCACCAAAAGCTTCAAAGTCAAAACCCAAAACAGGTAAATGGATAAATTCTTCAAGAGTCAATTCTGAAAACTAAGCAAGTACAACGGAACCCTTCCATTCCAGAACACTTTGAAAGAGAAAAGATTACAGTTTGGAGGGAATTCTTTCATATTAATGTCAGAGTTATTCCCCTTGTACAAAGTGACTGTTCAATTTAGATGTGTGTGCTCGAGTTCATGATTCGTTGTTACAAGAGTGTGGTTCTCTCTTCTATTTAGTTGGATTGACGTCATTATTTAATGTCCTGCTTGGTTTGCTAGTTCATTCTAGTGGTGACTTTTTGATGAAGCGACCATGCTGCTACAATTTTGACACCATATTACTACTGTACACAACATTCTTGGGTTGTTGTCATTGTTTATCTTCCTAAAAGTGAAGATTGTTTTCTATTTACCGACTACATTGAATGTTCATATAAGATGAAAATTATTCATTCTGGAGTCTTTTTGCTCTGCTATGTTCTCCAAACACTGATATGTTTCATGTCTTGTGCAGAAATCTTCATGAAAAAATATTCTGTATACTTTCCTCATCCATTATCTAATTTTTAAGAAATGACCTGAATAACTTATTATTTTGCTTGGTCTTGTATATGATTTCCTTTCAATCTGGTCTGTAAAAGTATCTAATTTCTGCCAACAGGTCTAGTAAAGAAGAAACCACCACCAAAATCAACTGTCAGCACTAAAGCTAAAAAGAGATCGGCAAGTGGACTAACTCCAGCAGCTAAACCAAAATGTAATCTTTATTTTAATTTATGACAATTAAGTATCAAAATAGTTTCTGAAGTAGCCTGTGTCCTTATTATAAGCTCTTTATATTAAGAAAAAAGCTGCAATATTATATTAAACTATTATTTAGACATATTTTGTTTAACAAGTATTGTCTCTATGATATATTCTTCACAAAGACAGTCCATAAAATTTCATAATAATAGATCATGTATAAATATTACCGTTTTTGTATAGCTGTATCTCAAAAATATTTCAAGTATATACATATAATAAATATTTTAAAAAGATATCTTAAGTTTTTAATTTCAAATTATATTTCCTTAAACAAAATATTACACAATAGAGTTGCTTTTGTTTATAGTAACAATAAAGGATGATGATGATATTTTGCCTATGCTGCTGAAAGAATTTCCTCACTTACATTTGTCCCTACACACATGGCATGAATTGTGGAGAAAGGGCATCAATCAGATTGAACAAGTCACACGGGCCAACCAGGAGGTGCGACGTAAGAAAAGTCGTGCAAGAACAGAGGTAAGATGCAGTCATGTTAATATAATTCATGTGTGTACCGTTAAATTAAAAATATATGAGCAGGATTTTGTCCTCATATTGCAAATTTTATAAATACATGTATTAAAAAAAATCACAACATAGGCCCAAAAAGTAGTCACATTGGAAGAGGCAGGAGTCATGTTGATAATTTTACCACATGTATTTAAAAAACAACTTCTATGTTTTCAACTTTGTCAATATTTGTTATGTTTAAGTATTGGGGACATGTAAGAAGTACCAGGACAGTGACACCTAATAACAGCAGATTGAGGCTGAATTCTAAGTTCTGTCTTATTGCAATATCACAACTGACATGATACCACTCACCACTGGCCAAAACTGTTGTATGTCATGTCAAATGCAGTATGCGTTCCATCATATTGCCATGTTTTCAGTCATTTGTTCGTCTAATACAACAAGTTAAAAATCAACTTTAATCATGTAAAGTGTACCATGCAAAGAGGAAGCTCAAACACTTTCCAGTTTATCAATGAATTGAGTTACTGTGTATGTATAAAATATGATCATTGTTGTTATGTTTATGTTACTAAATCAAAAGGTGCAAAGTATATGTCTAAAATATTTAAGGTTATTGATAAATTTTAACATACTGAATACAATGTTTGTGTTCTATACAGCTGGAGGAAGCAGAGAAGAGACAAGAAATCATGGTGAACATAATGAGAAAAGAACTGGAACACCAGCAAAGATTAGTATGTACAGTAGACATCATTTATCTCTAAGATTAATGCTCTGTACAATAGGTTATGATATAACTGGGAATTCAGTATTGTTCCCATTGGCTTTGACAAAGTTGAATAATGTTTTATTTTCATGACAAATACCTGTCGCTTAAGTCTGTCCAGATCATAGAGACGCCTGCTACTATTAAGTCTCCTTGCGTGTTAAGTGAACTTCACATAATATCTACAAATACTATCGTAAGAAGTTTGGAAACAAAGTTGTTTACATAAAAGACTTCATACAGATGTTGTTTTAACATGAACTTTATAAATTGAGAGTTTAAAATTCAAAACATTTCTTCGACTTATAAGTTATTGTAGTTTCCTTGATTTTACAAATGTTCAATATTGCTTGTAGAAGGACGTCAAGGAACGAAAAACACAAAATGTAGCAGCCAGGAACAGAATGCATGAAAAACACATTCAATCTGCTCGTTCTCGGAAATACTACGATGAGTATCAGGTTCGCATGCGTGCAAAGATGCTTAAACGTCGTACAAGGGAAGAAGTGGTAAGTAATTAGGGTTTCTTACTTGCATGAAAATGTTTGGAATGTTCATGGTTAGGATTTTGATTTTTAAACAGTTAATGATTTTGAAAGTTTGCCACTAAAAGTAAGAAAAGAAATCATAATCCTTGTTTGTTTGAAGTTCTATTTCCGTTTTAACCAAGTAAGTGAAGTAACTGTATATAATTCTTTAACATTTTTCTGTTAAGAAGACACTTCAAGTACCGGTACACATATATGGAAAAAGTCATTTCCTATTTTAATTATTTTCTTAAACTAATCAGTTCTGTTGATGTTTATTACAGATATTTAGAAAACTGTTCAAGGATGGGCTAGAAATACAAAAAGAGAGAGTCAAGGATCTAAGGAAGTATGCAAAAGAACAACGAGATTCACAGGCAAAAATACAACGTAACGAAGTGGAATCGATGGAGAATCAGTATCCTTTACATTGGAAAACTAAAATGAATATTAGGCTTGGAATTTGTTTTCTAACATTTTACATCAAATTGGACTGTTCTTGTATTCAACTTACTTCATGTCTCGTGGTGATATCTTACTGTGATGTCATGCACAGACACATGGGTATGATAACTCACTTTGTTCCATTTTATAGATGTTGTAGACTACTGTTATCATGTCCAGACATCAGTGTAAACAGAGCAGTGGTTTATGTTGACCATAGCGATATAATAACCTGGTCTGTCAACTGCTAACAAAGATTCCAAGCATTGGTTTGCCTAATTGTTCCAAAACATGATAGGCTTTTGTAAATGTCATATTGTAAAATGATTGCCTTAGCAATTTTGTAAAAGAATTGTCTTAACAATTGCAGGTAGTTTAGAGCAGTCATTTTGTATTAACATTATTTTGGCATTTGTAGAAGTTATGTCTATATCTGTATGTATCAGAGAAATCTATCTACCTTAACCTCATTTAAGCTATCGTGACCAGTTTGAAATGCTAGCAGAATCCATCTCCAAAGAGCGCAAAGAAATGATGATTAGGGAGAAAGCTCAGCAGAAGGTGAGAATTTGTGTTGTTGTGAAATGATCCATTCTTTTATATAAGATAGTGAGTTGTGTTAATTTTAAATTGAATTTATTCAGTAATATTGTTTTTTGAATTTAAGGTTTTGAAGGTTAAGAAGCACAATTCAAATCCTCAGATTTTCATTTAAAAAATAAATTCACAATGGAAATGGTATTCTGATTAATAAATCTAGTCACATCTTTTACCAAATAGACACAAAGATTTTTATGTAAATTTGTTTCTCTATTTATCAAGACGTGGAACAATATGTAAAGTTAACAACAATGCATACTTACAAAACAACAACTATAAAATGACCAAATCTAGTAAAATATTTTAAAAAAAGTTTAAACCTTATTTATTTAACAACGATTGAAATACAAGTTATTACAAATTTATGTCGAAATCTCTCTCGTTGGCACGGATGGTAGCGCGAGTAGATACTTTCTGTAAAATATTCCACTCATGAATATCAATTGTCCACATTTACTATAATTGTGTAAACAAAAATTTGTTCAGATGATGAGTATTTAAAGGATTCTTACTGATTACAAACAATAAATCCAATATGGTTTTATTCCTACGTATGTAAGCTTAAGAAGATGAAGTATTCAAATACACGTAGAAGTTTCATAGGACAAAAAATATCAAAAATTTAATGGTAACAAATTAATGAAGTAAAAACTTACCATTCGACACATCAATTAAATTAAATTAAAACAATATTTACAGTCAATATTTAGTATATACAATAAAACTCTCATGTATTATTGACACTTGTTTTTCAGGTGTTGGATGGAATGAAGAAAGATTTACGGAAGAAGATGGAAAATGAAATCAAAGATCTACAACAGCAGTTAAATCGTGATGATGACGATGCATATTTCCGTCAACTTGATGCAGACAGAGTGATCCATGATCTACAGATGGCAAAATACCATGTCAATGTATAGCCTTCATAATAACATCTGTTCATCACTGTAGATATATCATTAACTTTATAGTCTGTTGTCTTGACAACTAGAGAGCAAGATTGCATTGGTGCATTGAATGATAAAAGGCATGAATGGTGTGCATGCCTCTATATATGTGGGCATTCATATGTCTGTGCCTGTACGCGGGCATGTGTGTGTGTGTGGGTGTGTGCGTGCGTGTGTGTTTAAAAAGCAGAGATGATTGATGACATTTGAGTTTGATTGAAAGTATGAAGCTGTTCTGCTGTGACTGGAAACAGTCTGTAGACTTATATGTGTATTGAGCATTTGAATAATTTGGCTGAACTTAAAAAATGTGTACATTGTAAATACTTAGGTTCCTAAATATGTTATTGATATAAAATTGGTGAAGAAAAACTGGAAGAATATTGAAAATAAAAATGAAATTTACCAAAGATAAACTACCAGTGTGTTAGATTATATTCAGAAATTGTAGAAAGCATATTCAAATTTGAATTATTTTTTTTTATTTGAACTTAAATAACTTGTTTGCAATAAGTAACAAGAATTTAAAAACTTGTTTGAAAACAGTAACAAGAATTTGATAACCTGTTGGAAAACAGTAACAAGAATTTTATGACAGTAAAATGTTGGAAATCATTAATAAGATGGTTTAAATCAAAATCTAAAGCAAACAGTCTGTGATGAAGAGTCTGTTTAATACTTATTGTGTATATGCGTGTATATTTGCAGTGAATGTAATTTATAGGTGTAGTTTATGGGTGATTGTGTGTATACTATGAACATATTATCAAGTGTGTGAGAAAAAGAAACAAAGTTATAGTCTTCATAGATATGGTATAAAATCTCACTTGTGCCACAATTTATTATTTAAACAATTTGTGAAAATAATTTGACACTTGCTGGGTTTGTAACTTTGTTATTACAACTGTGATATTTTAGATATAAACATGTGCATTTATTGTTGAACCATTTATCATTTTTGTGTAAACATTGGTCATTTTCATGATACAAAATTTAGCTCTGCATTCATCATTTGATACAGATTCGAATTTCAGTTTCTTGCTTTGTAATTTTTTTTTAAAGTAACAAACACCACTGATTTTGATTTATGTTTAGGCCCTCTACAATGAATAACAGATTTTATCAACAGTTCTTGAGTGTTATAATAATTTCTTTTGGATGTTTTAGTTCACCACATATTTTTGGAAAATTAAATTATAAATATTGAATATGAATGGCAGTCAAGTACACTTACCATTTTGTCGCTACACACTTTGACTCTTTGATGTAATAAATACCGGTAGTGTAGTATCATAGAGAAAGTGACATCATCTAAATGAAAATTGTGTGCACATGGGGTGTGTTGATGAGCCTCCCAAAAGGAATAATAAAAATTCAAATACAATTTTATTGCAGATTAGAAGCTGAGGGGAGATAACTTTCCACTTTGTCCTTCACTATCATCATATATATATATATATACATGGATACATTATGGGGGTTTTCTTAGAGAAATACATATCAGTAAACCTAGTGCTTATTATTTAAAAAGTAATACAGGCAGCATGTACATGTTCTAAAATGTGTGATGTCCATGCTATACCGGTAAATTCTTTTTTATTATGTATAATTTATAAAAGTTAAGCTGGAAAAGAGAACTGATAACATATTATCTCACCAAACTTCTGTGTAGTGGTGCTTTTAATTTCTAACAATTCCTTTTGTTTAAATTATTTTTTTTATTTCTTTGAAGAAGAATCTCTAAGTTTAAAGTTTAATGCAACAAGTTCAACAACAAAGTAAAACTTATATTTTGATATTGTCCATTAATTTGTCCGTCCATTAATAGTTTTTTTTTCTTTAAAATATGAATTACCTCACTTCTATGAAGTTATTTATCTTACATGAGGAATCTGTCTGTGGGTTGCAGAATCTGATTATGAAAGGTCAATATCACAGAGCTCCTACCTACAAAAGACTTAAATTTTAAATTATGGTGTTCAATAAAACATCACTTATGTTTTTGAAATTGTAGTTTTAAGGATATTTCAGTTGCTATGATGTAATAAAAAAAATGCAAGTTATGAAACTCAAATTAACATTACCTTTCTTCAGCAAAACTTTTGTGCTCTAGTTCTCTTGAAATGTGATATTATTATTTAGTTTAAAATCATGCTTGTTTCATTTGTTGTAGACAAATTGGAGTTATATTATTTTTGTACTATTTATTTTATACATATGTACTTTGTAGTCTTAAGTTATCAGAAAAACTTTATCTTGGTCTAAAACCAATGTTAATAAATGTGACAAACTAGGAAATTATGTTTGTATGTATTTTTATGCGCCGGGAATTTTTGCGGAGCATATTATGTTATGACTCTGTCCGTCCGTCCATCTGTGGAGTGACTAGCCATACAGTTCACGACCAAATATTTTCAGAATTTGTATGTGATGGGAATCATATGAGGATGCGCATATTGTAAAATGGAGATTTTGCATCAATTTTAACAAGAGTTATGGCCCTTTATGACTTACCTTTTTAGCTCACCTATTCGAAGAATATGGGTGCTATAGCAGTACCCTCGGCGCTTGTGGCCCACTTGGTTAAGCTTTTTGGGCAAGCTGTGTTTTAACTAATTGCTTGTATATATTGGACCATATTTGCTTATTATTAATCCCAAACACAAGTCTTTTGGAATTGGTTAAAGTTTTTGGGCAAGTTCTAGTTCTTTTGAAACAACTTGGCAAATTTCAACCAAATTGGCAGTCAGTATCCTTAAGGTCAGGGGATTCAAGGAGACATATGGGTGGGGCCAAAGGGGTACATTTTACAGTATGCCTTTAAACGACATCTCCTCCGAGGTAGGAACTTGAAACTTTAAGACATGGTAGATATATGAATGTGAAAGTGCACAACACTTTCGGATTTTTTATTGGACCCTGGGGGCCGGGCCAGAGGGGGTGGGGTTGTTGGGGTCAATTTAAAAAAAAATAGAGTCTTACAGCATATCAAATCAAACATATTATGAGTTCTATATTTTACAGCAATTTATTTTAGCATATGGTTATGGGGTTACTTGAGAGATAAGGGGTAAAATAACTTTTTCTACACTGTTTAAGGTAGGAACTTGAAACTTTTAGACATGGTAGATATATGTATGGGGAAGTGCACACAACTTTCAGAACTTTGATATGACCCCTAGGGCCCAGGCCAGAGGAATGGAGTCATGGGGTCAATTTTTTTTTAATATAGTCTTTTAGCATATCAAATCAAACATAACCATGAGTTCTACATTTTACAGCAATTTTATTTTAGCATAGTGATCTGGGTTGGGGGCGGGTGAAGCCATCAGTGAGGGAATATGCGATAGTGTTCAATCGACAATGTAGTTCTAATTTCCTGATCTATTATCTAAGATGGGACATCCTGTAATGGCCCCATTACTATTAGCACTTGTTACAAAAAACGATTTTAATAGGCGAACTATGGAGGCAGTCCTCAGTTTCGTAGTAAATGGCCATGGTGGGATTTTTAAATAATTAAATATTGTGGGTTTTGGTTGCCATGGAATTTTTATTTTGGCAAATAAAGGTCTGAAATTGCCTTACATGTCTTCGTGAAGAAGTAACGAATATTTTGATATACAACA
>JAUMGZ010173808.1:0-14687 GCA_032359645.1 Pododesmus macrochisma | reverse complement strand
TACTCCGGGTACTCCGGTTTCCTCCACCAGTAAAACTGGCACGTCCGTAAATTACCTTAGCTGTTGATCGGACAATAGCTCAATCAAGTAGTAGAACCGAGTCGATAAGGTGGAGTATGTCTATCAAATCAACCAAATCGATCAAGTCAACATATTGAATCAAGTATTTTCTTTAAATCTAGTATGCCCATAAATTAAACGTTTTTGCTTTGCATACGCACTGTAAATACATGTATTATATATATTTTGTTTATATGCGAAACCAATTCGGGTCAATTTTCAACGGGGTCCATATTCAACGTGTGGCATGGAGCTTAGGTTCCAGATTTAACGGCTTTCCGGTTCCATATGCAACGTGGTTCCATTTCCCACATTTCACCGGCCTATGACTAGAAATTGCTAAGCATCGATCGGCGTGTAGAAGTCGGCGATATATCGTGCGATAGGGCGGTCACAGGCACAATTAAAAGTGCCCCGCACGCTGCCATCACGGGACCCGGGGGATCGCCGGCCGGCCGACTTTCCTGGAAATGGGGTCGAATTCTTGTCCCGTTTATCGGCTGGTGTCCGACAGGCACTCGTCCAATGTCCTAACTATGTCCCTGCGATATTTGGCCGGCGTCAGGGCGGCGCCTAGCCGATATATGGATTGTCAGGTTTGTCCACAATTAAGACCTACGCCGGCCAGCCCGATGTGATAGCATCGGCCGATTAATTGGCGATCAGTTTGCGATGCGAAAAATCCAAAAAATGGATCGGCAGTCGCAAGGAGTGCCGTATGCCACCGGCCGAAAATGCCTAGGAATCCCTCGAAAACCCATCGCAAGCTAATCAAGTTGTGACTGGGGTATTACTCAATCGCGAGCACCTGGTTTCGCTTCTATTTCTTTAATAGAAGTTCGTGATGTTTCCTTTTCAGATAATAAATGTATTTTCGGTTCTTTTTTCTGTGCGACTCACGTTTTCCTCCCCCCCCCCCATGTCCACGGACTTACGACTTTTGAATATCGTCTTGGTTTTTCGTATTTACTGCCTTACCTTTGACCCAGTGACCACATTTGCAATAGAAGGTGAGATCATTATTACAAGGAAGCAACGGGCAAAGTTTAGGATCAATTGGATAAACGGTTTGTCTTTAAATTTCCAGTGACCAATTTTCTGTTTATCGTATTAGTGACATTGATCTTTGACTAGGTGACCTCATTTGCAAAAACATACGAGGTATTGATACAAGGAAGGAATGGACTTAGTTTGAGATCAATTGGAACAAGAGGACCAAAGGTCCAAGGTGAACTTTTCCCATACAAATCCTGTCTGCGTCTGTCGTCGTCAACTTTTCACATTTTTTGACTTCTTCTCCAAGACCACTGGACCAATTTGACCCAAACCTGGTAGGAAGTATCCCTAGGGAAAGGGGATTTAGATTTGTTCAAATAAAGGGTCTTTGCCCCCAAGGGGTGCCATAAGGGGACCAAAAGGGAGAATTTGACAAAATTTAAAAATTCTTTTGAAAACTAAAAGACCCAGAGCTTAATGCTTTTGTATGTAGTAATTTTAGGGCATGGAGAATCAAGTTTGTTCTAAGCATGACCCTGGGGTCAAAAATGGGTTACAGGTTTTGGGTCAAAGTTCAACACTATAGCAAATGTGATAACTTTTCACATTTTTGACTTTTAGTCCAAAACTACTGGACCTATTTCATCTAAACTTGGTAGAAGGTATTCCTATTGGAAGGGGGTTCAGATTTGTTAAGATGATTAGGTTTGGCTCCCAGGGGCGCCTTTTTGGGGGCCAAATTGGGAAAATTTATCAAAATTTCAAATATCTTCTGATAAACTGGATGGTCTAGAGCTTAATGCTTTGGTATGTAATAACTTTAGGGCATGGAGAACTAAGTTTGTCATTTAGTTTTTGGTATATTTCAACCAGATGGATGTTAAGGCCCCATGGTCCTCTTGTTTTTGAAAACAGTAAACTTTTTGTATGCACATATATATATATATATATATATTAGAGTTGTAGGAAAAAATGAGAAAAATTTTTTGTTAACAAATTTTCAAGGTCATGGGGTACAAAGTTTGGAAGACTGAAAATACCAATTTTCTTGAAAAAGTTAGTTTTTGTATACACATGTGCATTAGACAGTTGTAGAAAATAATGCAAAGAATACTATGTGGGCCTGCTATGACTTGTTTAAAGTTTTCCATTCAGTGTCCTACAATAATTATACCTCTGAACAACAATATTTAAATGTATTCCAGCTAATCCTCGGGTGATTTGTATGGGATAAGTTCAACTTGGACCTTTGGTCCAGATGGACTAATTTTTTTGGGGCATTTTTATGCTTCCAAAGTGTCTGTGACCTTGACCTTGGAAACCATGACCTTGCCTCATCTAAATTAACAAAAAGTGGCCAGAGAACCAAGTCATTAACTTTTTATGGCCTTAGTATCAAAATTGAGGCTGTGTCATATCATTATGTGTGTGCGTACCAAATAGGGTTGAAAAAGGACCACTGTTAAGGCTGAAGCATGGAAACCAAAGTGTGACAAACAAATTGATGGACAGACACATCAACATTATTAACTTCCAATTTTCTCTGTTATGTAAAGGCAGTTACTTCTTTTTACAAAACATTCAGTGTAAAGTGTATATATAGTTTCAGTGTATGTGGGTCATTAGCGAGGTTCTTCCACTCACATGTTGCTTTGGCGTCATCTTTATATTTCTGTTTAATTCTCATGGTGACTCTTTGATGAGGCTTTCGTTTGTCAGTGAAAAGTCTCTGTTCTGTTGATTCTAATTCTTCTTGTGAAATGATCTATTTCACCTATTATACTTTCTGTTTTTCATCGATTTAATAAGTCATGATATAAAATAAAAGGCAATAAATAGATAAAAGTCTTTATTATGTAAGATGACACTCGTGAATGAGTTAGTAGAAGACTTGCTTTTGATACCTAAAAACACACAGTTCATATGTAGATACAGTCTGAAAACTTCAAATTGATTGTGCGACAATATTAAATGAATGGCCATAGTGTGCATCAATATTCTCGTAATTTTGAACAATATTCCAATACAGCTTTTCCCCAATTTTTATCTGGAACATGTTAAGTGTAAATATCAAAGGCACACATGGACACAGAATGATAAAAATGTCAGCCAAAACTAAAGTGTTTTTCATTATTCTGCCTTTAGATAATTCAATCTTCAGCAAGTGTTATGAAATATGACATGAAGGTTACCTTAAGATTGTGTTAAAATTCAGATAAAGGTTATTTGATGAGAGTTTTACAATAATTTACATTAACTTAACCATGTGAAACATTAATGCTATTCATGTGTAAATACAAACGTGTGTGTGTGTGTGTGTGTGTGAGTGTGTGTATGTGTGTGTGTGTGTGTTACCAACCCTCCTTAAATTTGCTGTTGAAGATTTTTCATCAATATTCTTCCTACTTTTGTGATCTACTTCACATTATAAATTGTTTCTTGGCATACATAGCATTCATCATTTAAGACACATTAAAATTTATGATTTGACATTGTTTTTCCCGTAAATGGCCATACCCAGTGAAATATATCCAATGTAATACAATATATGCCATGTTTAAAACAGAATGTCACCACCTGGGTGCCAGAAACCATTACCTACAACATTCACAGGTAAATGAGTTTACTCTCAGGTAAATAAATGCTTAATACAGGTATACTCAAATGTGCTCTACACCAGTTTATTTCTATAACACTTGACAAAATACATGTAATGCATATCAAAACAACACACAAATTTATAATATACATATAGAATATTGTATCAAACCATCTTTGTACAAAAAATATAAATTTCATTTGACTATAATTCATGGCAATGAGCTTACAACTAGTGCGTGTATGTATACATAGACATATATATATATATATATATATATAATATATCAATAACAATGATGTTTGCAAATGGAAAAAGTATAAAAACAATGAGTGTCAACTCGCAACACATAAAAATCTGCCCAAGTAGAATATAAGCCATTAATAATCAATTTTTCCTTTGCAATTTTCTATCTCAGCTACATGTCTAGAGGAAAGTTGTGTTGAAAGTATTAAATCATTTAATTATCATACAAAATGTTTCCCTAATCTTATGTGCCTATTTCTACTTAAAATTAAATCTATTTGTGGCTTCTATTTCGCTAAAGTCATACTTGGACTAAAACTTGGAATTGATATTCACATGTTCTCATCTAAATATCAAGTGTTAATCACTTAAATAAAGTTTAAAACAATTAATGTGCAAGTCAATTTTAATATTACAAAGAAGACTAGCAATTAGATTGCTGAAACTACGACAAGCAAAACTTCTAGAAGTGAAGCAAAGACTACAAACTACGATAAAAGAGGTTAAAAATTAATTGTCTAATGTATAGCTTCTGTGCACAAACTGACGTGTTTTCTCAAAATACATTGTTAATATTCATCATTAGGTGTATATAGTGCTTTGGTATTTTCTTGATTAGATATTTGTTAATATTTTGCATAAATGCTATTTAAGTTTTTTAAGTAGCTAAATAGCACTGATTATGAAAACCCTCTTAACAGATCACTAAACTGATTAACTTATTAACATGTAAATATTTTTTTTTATTATTTACAATCATTGTAAATGAACAAAAGATTGTTGACAAAGGTGTAAAACTTGTTAATGTCATAAAGTAAAATGTGTTTCTTGTTCTTGGCCTTCACTAATCGAACTCATTTGGTGAAGCTCTGCATAAAAATTGGCATAGAATGATCCGTTTGAATAGGCAAAACATGATTCACAAAGCGACCACACTAGCACAATGAAATCTATATTTTAATTTAGAGAGCCATGATAATCTACTATTATTGTTGCTTCTTAAGTGAACTCTGGTAAGAATAATTATGATAAGTGCTGATTAGATACAACAGTTAAGTACTTGTACTTGATCAAAATCTTGTAAATATCCTGTCTACGAGTTCTTCTCCACCAACTTTTAGAACAATAATAATCTCCTTTTGTAACACAAACATTTTTGTTTAAAGAACTTCACAGCTTAGCAAACTCTACAGATATTGGATCAGTACTGACCAAGATATTATTTATACAATGCAGTATAAAATGTCGCATAATATGTGGAGCATATCCAATAAAGTTCCTCTGTACACAATAATTATAATCTTGTAATTCATAACAATGCATTAGTGCTTGTGAGGCCTTAATTTATAATAGTTACAACATGACAAATAAAACACATATAGAACATTGCACGAATGAAGCACTGATCATAGTAACACTGCTACTATCACACAGAGAAAACACTAACCGTGAAATATATAAAACAGGCCTATACATTATCATACATCATACCAAAAGAGTTTAACACAAAGAAAAGAAAGAAAAAAAAAGTTTCCCAATTAAATGATCACAAATCTGTTAAAATGAGAAAAATTCATTTTATTAATGAAGTGTATTTCAAAAAAATTCATTAACATGAAAATACAAATACGGTATTCGGGTATAAAGTAAGAAAATAGTTTTTTTTTTAGAATCAATAGCAGAAATTCATTATCTATAGCTATATGTTTTTATTCAATAAATACTATCTTTAAAAAGTAAAGTGTTTTATTAAATATAAATTTGTTTAACAATAATTAGGATTTTATTATTTAAATGAGTAAAAGCTATAGCTCTGTTTATGCTTTGCATGATTACATATTCAGAACAATAAAAAGATAACAATGGTAGTCGGTGATAGTAACAAGGGAAGCATAACAAGAGAAGCATAACAAAGGTAATACTACATAACATTTGATTATCAGTATGATTTTTTACAGTGGATAATTTTAAATGAGTATCTTTGTCCACTAAATAACGCAATGATCAATTAATCAAAGCAAATCTATCAATACTATTTACATTTAGCGTAAATCACATGTTGCTAAGCATGATTACTAACCACAGAAAATCTTGTACAATATGTACATTGTATATTAGGTCACATAGTCTCACCAAGCGAATTAATGCTGAGGAACACCTAGCAATATTAATTGTTTAATTCTAGTAATGTTATTCAACTGTAAAGAGGTAAACTACAAAATGGGACATTTTATTTACAAGATTTGTTTCACCTATAGTACAGCCACCATGACTTAATCACCAATTCACCTGTCACACTGGCAGTGGTGATAGGTGAAAGGATTAAGTACATTGTATGTCCAGTAATTCAACTCAACAAATATCCATGATTGACTGCATCAGCTGTGATAGTTACATGAAAGTGTTTAAGTCACAGTGGTATCCTGTTGTAGGGATTAAGCTCAAGGGTTATAAAGGCCTATGTGTTTTCTGGTAAAATACTTGTATCTGAATCCAACGCAAGACCAGCTTACGACCCCAATTAAATATCATATTGTCATCTAAAATGTTAAAAACCTGGAAGAAGTTTCTATAACATCAAAAGTCTTTGTGAGACTGGGACCAGTACTAAAATTCACTCTTACACAGTAAAAAGAACTTTGGTGAATAAGTTGAGCTGTAAATGTTAACAATCAGTATAATTAACCATTACAAGTATAACTTGAATACATAATACAGAAATAGTTCTGCACAAACTATGTACTGCAACACAAAAATCATCGGGGTATCAAATAGTTTTTACACTTAGACAATGAACTACATTTATTAGTGGATTGTAAAGTTGTTAGAATTAATGTACATTACAGTTCTTGTAGGATCCCTTCGTCTTAACACTGACATATAATTCATCTTCTTCAGATTTTTGTAATTTATATTGTTAATTTTCTAAAAAAAATTATTACTGCCTTTAAGTGTATCACTTTATGTCACAATTCAACTGTTAAACAGTATTAATACCATTATATTATATCCCTATAACTGGCATCTAATGGTAAATAGGTTTTATTCTAGCATTTTGTAGCATTTTTTTCATGATTTACCCAATTTTAATTCAGTCAAGGCAGGTAAATGCCTTTGAGATACTTTTTCAAAATAAAATCATTTTGTATCAAAAGTCAATCAAACAGAAGCAATACAATAATGAGACATTTTAATGCTTATGTTATGTGTTACCACATCACATTATTGAGAAACAAAATTGAATTTGAAATTCAACAAATTTAATACTCAATAGATCTATATGAATGTTTAAAAAGAGACCAAGAATTGATTGTATCATTCCTGGCAAGGCTTTTTCAAAGATATATTGCAAGTGTCTTGTTTCTTGTCAACTATTTAAGTCCATGAACAAATGAGTCTAATAGTGACAAGATAAATATCACCGACTCTTTTAAAATACCTTTTTCTTTTTCTACATATTCTAGTATGTACAATACCAAGTACAAATGAGTATAAAGGTGATCTCTGGTGCTCAAGGAGAGCAAACAAAACTACATGACTGCATTTTACCTTAAACAATAAATTCTCTTTAAAAAAATCTGAAAACAACAGCTTTAAAAATTGATGTTCTAACACTGGCCATTACTTATAATGAATAACAAAAGCATGTTGACAATCCCTTATGCTTTGTAGTAAGCTCTTTTTCAAAAATACAATAAATCTTGATAAAATTCTGAAGCAACAGTTTTCAAATTGATATTCTAACACTGGCCATAACTTACATTAATTTATACAAACACATTTTGACAATCTCTTGTGCTATGTCATAAGCTCTGTTTCAAAGATTACAATAAATTTTGATATTTGAGATAACTCGTATCCTTTGATATTAAAAACAAAATGATATTAGTTTTAGTAAAAACTTATTACTTCTTTTAATGATACAATCACAATCAACACTCTACCATCAACACAAATAACACAGAAGGGGAGATAACTTGTACAGTTGTGACATTCTGAATAATAAAGTCCCTTGTTAACAATAACAAAATAGGATAAAAACAATGCACACATCATTTCTTATAAACTTAACATTCAACAATTTAACATACAAATCACCTATTTTGACACAATATTCCATGTAAGCATTTTACTTTAATGTATATGATCTGCAGGTAAATAAGAAGCCTGTCTTTATAGAAGGTCCTAACTAATGTCTTTATACACTCAGCAATATCTAACCAGGAGACATGATGAATAAGCATAAGAATATACCACTGTGACTGAAATCATCATATTTTGTCGGTAACATAATTTTTTGGGAAAAGACCTTCATTTCCTATCCTGTGTTTCTCAGTGTTTTTTGCAACAGAAGCCACTTTTCCACTCCACCAATCCGTTTCCTTCTTGTTTATAAGCTCTATTATGTCGCCCTTCATGAACGTTAGTTCTTCTGCATCTTCAGGTGAAAAATCATATAATGCCTTCACCTGCAAAAACATAATGAGGCCAAACAAAATTAATGTGTGGTTCCAATTACACGTACAGCTGTACATGCTGATGTTATTTGAAATGTATTTTATTCATTGTGGTGTTTCATTGTTTCTAATTTTGCTCAAGTTCAGTATAATATATCCAGTTTTGAAAATTATGTAGGTTTTCCCTGTATTAAATAAATATGAACTGAAAGATGACTGGGTATCAGTATTGTTTTAGTGCTCTCCCAAGCTCCTGAACTCATGTCTTAATCTGTATGTAAATCTTCCAACATATAGTAAATGCTGCTTGAATGCAATAATTGTTCTGTCAAAATGGAACTAATTGCACTCTGAGTATCGCCATTTGACAATCTTTTTCAAAAGACTTCTGCAAAGTATGAACAAATTCTAAATGATTAATTTACTAAAGAAATGTGGTTATATAAGATAATATACCCTGTACAGTGAAACCTGTCTATAAAGACCATCAAAGGGGAATAGAAGGAATGGTCCTAATAAGTAGGTGGTCACTATATAGAGGAAAGATTGTTCTGAAATGCTCCATTTGGGACTGCAAAAAAGTGGTCTTTATATAGAGGAGGTCTTTATATACAGGTGGTCACTAAGGCAGGTTACACTGCATAACTTACCAAAACTTTTTGTTGTTGCATTGGCATCTGCATCACTTGATGATCCTGGTGATGCTAAAACAGAACCATAATTCATGTCAACACTTTATTTTGTTTTACATAACATTTCCTAGTTACAATGGCAACAACATTAACAAGAAGCCTATGGGGTCTTAACAGCCACCTAAGTAATCCAAGTCAAACATTTTAACGAGTTATGGTCTACTGGTCGGCGACCAGTTATCGCCATTTTTTGCATGTTTTTCACCTTTAATTTTATAAATAGTAGGTTTTTAGTTATAATTTTCACATTGAAAATAGGTTACCAAAAGTTCTCACAGAGGATACCCAAATAACTTTCTTTGGGCACCAAACGCATTTAATACAGCCCCTTTTCTGGTCGGCAAAAAACCAGTTATTGCCATTTTCTTTTCTCCTCTTTTTCTGTTTGAATTTCACATGATAGCAATTATCTTTAAGTTATGTATTTTTAAATGAAATAATAATACTTTTCGATAATTCTGTGAAGAAACTTATTTAACCACGTATTATAAACAGAAGCAGTCATTTGCAATGTGAAATGTCCTATTCTAGGTCATTGCAACAAAGTGGCGTTTGTTGTTTTGTGAGAATGTTAAGATTATTACAGTTTATTGATTAATTGAACCATAATTGGATTAATCAAATTAGTCAGGGGTGTACAAATTCCATCGTCCGACGCCCGGGGCAAGTTATTTTCAGATCTGGGCAAGTTGATTTCTAAACTAAGCATGTCCGACGGACAAGTATAATATCGGCTTATAAGAAATCAAAATTCTGATTCTGGTGTTTTTTTTTCCTTCTAAAATTCCCAGTATGTGATTAATCAGCCGTAGACATTATCAAAATAACTTTCCCAAGCTGCGTCGAATCACAGCTACTTTTGGGTCACATTGAGGCTAAAATAATTAAAGCGCTTAAACGACCTTGACTTCTCGGAAAACGAAAGTAGTGTAATTGCGACATGGAGAAATTCGTCAAAACAGGTTGGGTGAAAAAAAGTCAAAATCATTGATCTGAGTTTTTGCTAGTGATAATTCTAATCAAAGCAGTCAGACATTGCCAAGTTTTCTAGTCATTCAAATGCAATAATTAGTTTGATGAAGTTACAGTGTTGGAAGTTGCAATTAAAGTTAATTTCTGTCTTAACATTGTTATGGTATTTAATATTGTAATCACTTTGTTGGGCAAGTGAAAAAATCATTCGGACAAGTGAATTTTCAAGTCAGCTAAGTCCTCGGACAAGTGCCCTGTAAAAATATTTGTACACCCCTGAGGTCCATTGGGCCTCAATGTCCATCTTATTGATCCAGGACTACAAAATATTTGTTGGTTATATTTGATCAGTTTTCATATGTTAATCCAAATTTTTGAGAATTTTGTCAAGATGTTCCTATTTTTCCTACCAAGTTTGGTTGATATTGGTCCCATGCATGATTTTGGGGCAGAAATCAAACATGTGAAAAATTATCTTATGTTATGTTACTGAGGGTTCAACTTTGACCATTAAGTGTACCTTTTTTTGAACCCAGAGGTTGTGGCTTGCATAAATATGGCTCTCCATGCCCAAAGGTTTCTATGTGTTCAAACATTAAATTCATTAAATTTCCCCAGCTTTCCCCCCCTTCTTCCAGGGATGCTTCAAATTCCTACCATGTTTTCCTAAAATTGTTGAAGTGGTTTTTCAAAAGTTAATACCGGTATGCATTTTTTTTCGAATTAGAAGTGTTTTACAATTGTATGAAGTTTACTATATATGGTCACAGCTATATTTGCCAATTTCCATGGTTGCAGAAGAAAAAATTTGTACAACATTTTTAATGGACAACTTGAAATTTATTGTGATTTACTATATTGTAAAAGACCAAATATAAGAGTCAATAATACAACTTATGTCTTCTGAAAGGTAGCCATTCATCATAACAATGCCCTCATGTTGCAGGATCCATCCCTGGTCATGGGACACACAAGACATTCAAGTCATGTTATCTTCTGACTGACCTTGCTACTTAAGCACTCAGCAATCTGGATAGGAGAAGAACTGGTCCACTCAATGTCCGCAAAATCATTAAATGTAACCAAGTGAAGTATGTGTATCATCATGATCATGTTTGATGTGTCTGTGGTGTGATATGTCAGTGAGACAGCACTATAAAGCCGCCATGATGAGTGTGCACTGGCAAAACCAGAAACTCTCAATATGACCATATACATGTACATGTGTTGAAAAGGGCCTGCGAAAATACTCGATATACGAGTCTTAAACTAATATTGGCTTTGCAAATCGGTTCCATTTAAACTTTAAAGAGAATGAATGTCAACAATGGATGTCCACCTTGAACTTCTCTTTTATACATGTAGGAGATCTACGTTGTTTAGACTAAAGTTCGAAATAAGGAATATTGGAGAATGGAATTTGGAAAGACTCTTCTGTACAGTATCGTATTATTTGTTCTACAAGCCATTGTGCTTGCAATTAGGGGTTTCACGTAGAGTTTATTGATGACCTTATAATCAATCGTTGATTCTCAGGCAGAGCCATTGGTCAAACAGAAAGTGGAACTCAGCTGTTTGGCGACTCACAACAGCTGCGGCGAGATCCGACTGTTTATGCTAAGTAACACTCACTGTAACACCTTGCACATTCCACCATTCTTGCTTGGCGTTGACATATTTTGGTGCTATAATTTCCAACGGTACCGGCGACCTTGGTTAGGCTACGCACAACTCGTAGAGCAGACATCATAGTAACTTTTTATTCCTGCGTTCAGGAAAAACACCGACCCACATAAGTTGTCTGCTCGTGACGTCATGGAATAATTCATCGTCTATAAATCTCGCTTTGAAAAAGGGGAATTCCGCCACAGTGATAAAAATAGATGACTGAGCTGCCACTCCGGGATAAATATATTCAACAATAAACAATATTCTATAGACAAAGGCTAGCTGATAGCACTTTTTGGAGTTTTATTAAATATTCTCGCACACTGTACAAAACGTATACTGCTATTAATATTCAGATAAATATCGAGTACTGTTAAAAATATAAAATTCTCAAACATCCTACCGACTAAGATCGGGTTCTCACCGAAGCTCAACTTGAAAACATTGGTCTGAAAAACCGTAAATTTGTAAGTTTGTGATCTGTCATAGCTAAATATTGTAAGGTCAAGGACAAACCAGCATTTATTGTGATTTTTGATTGCTTGTCCACACAATAATTAAAATGTGTGTAAACTCATGCATGACCAAACACGTTATAGATCTATGCCATACTGCAAAGATAAACACAGTCACTTTGACTCAGCTCTCTATATAGCTACTGCAGTACCATGATATGATACTGTACTGTCAAACTTATGCTACTGAGAGAATTATTTTTTTTCAAATACACTCTAGATCCTCTGTTCTTTTTATTTCAAAATGATATGCTAGATGCTAGCTACATCAAAGTATGCTTTCCAAACGACAATGATCTACAGAAGTTGTATGGTAATAATATTCAAGTGGATATGGCAGTGTTAGATTTCTCCAAGGCCTTCGACATGTAACCCTATGACAAGATCCTCCATAAGATGGATGCATACTGGGTGAGAGGAAATCTAATGCACTCCTAGTTAAGTTTGTTCCTTAAGGATAGACAGATGAATGTTGTTGTGGAAGGGGAACACTCAAGCAGCGTACACTTAAGACTCCATAGTCCCTAAAGGAACCATCCTTAGACCACTTATGTTTATTGTCCATATAAACGACCTCCAAGTATCTGTAAAGTCCCAAGTGTGCCTATACCATGAGATACATGTAAGCTGCCCCGAAGACCACCGGTTTTACTTCAGGAGAACCTACGCCAGTTAGAACTATGGGCCGATAGATAGGGAATGAATTCAATGCCAGTAAATGTAACATCATAGGCATTCCTAACAAGTCCACTTTTTTCTACCAACTGGACAATACCATACTTCAATACGTCGATACTATATAGGCTTCATCAAAAGAAACCTTAAAACATTAATTGTCCAATGGATAGTAAATGCCTGCATGGCCTTTATTGCTCTTAGTAAGATCTACCCTAGAGTTTGGTTCAGTGATATTGGACCCCTACTATGAAAAAAAAATTGAGGCGCTGGTGAAAATCCAGCGGAAAGAATTGAACTTTGTTTTATCTGTTATGGCAACTACAGATCTAGAGCAGAGGGATGTGTCACGAACTTATAATAAAAGAAAGGCAAAGATTACCATTGTTGTCCTCCAGGCGAAAAAACAACAGACTCGTCATGTTCTTCAGGATAGTAAGGGGTATGGTACCCACTCTCCAACCAGATGACTTTTTGATGCCACCAAAAACCAGCAGACAGATTGAACCAAAACATTTGATAACTTTAATCAAAGTAAAAATGTCTAAGACAGAGCTGCTAAGAATCATTTAAATGCTAAGACTTCCCATGAGAGGCAAAAACGAACCAATACAAACACTTGATCCTTCTTCAGGAAAACTGTGATAGAGTGGAATCAGCTGAACGGAAGTGAAGTTCAGTCAGAGACAGTGGAGAAATTCAAGGCAAAACTAGCTTTTGTATAGAATAAATCCACCAAGCGCAATCTCTCCCCCGCAGTGCCAGTGTTTATCCCAGAATTGGGCCCACCATGTTATATACCAGTATTCAGATTCAGTTTTTAAGTCATTTGATGAAAGCAACTTGTGTCTCACTCTGCAACCAGCATGTTGGGATGACTGAACCGACTCGAGCTCATGCACTATATAATTATAGTAAAATATCAATTTTTGTCATGTTCTCATTTAAAAGCTTCTGTGTAGATATATATCTCTGTTCTTTCAAGTTTATGAAAGATTGCCCCTAGAACACTTAATATACACAAACAAATATATATGATTTGTCATTGCGTTTGTAAAATCCTCATTTTAGTTGTACCGGGAAACCAATCTTATGAGACCTGATCATGACCAATTTGTTATTGAAATAGTTTTTAGGAACTTTGATGGCATGAATCACTCAGGAAACTGCTAAAAACCATGTTTTATCTTATGTACCGTAATGACTTTGTCTGGGGCATACTGTTTTACCCTCCGTCAGTCTGTAGGCGTCCACCTTTAGGTTAAAGTTTTTGAGTCAGTTATTTTCTCATGTTATATCTCCTTAAATACTTTGTTTAGGGACCTGAAACTTTATATGAGCATAGACAAGGGCTCTTTCAGTTCGACTCATATTTTAGTGCTTTTTTCATGTTTTTGGACTTACATGTAGTCTCAGGTTAAAGTTTTTGAGCAAGTTAATTTTTTTTAATACTTTGTTTATGATCCTGAAACTTCAATCGATCATATGAATATAGACAGAGGTTATAGATATGTATTATGCAAATTATCCTTCAGTTGGACCCATATTTTATTGATTTTTTGCATGTTTTTGGACTTATATATACATGTATTGATTTAAGTCTCGTTAATCTGTGTGATTAAAGTTTTGGTATTGATTTTTAGTCCATCTGGACCAAAGGTCCAAGGTGAACTTTTCTCATACAAATCCCGTCCGTCGTCCGTCATCCGTCGTCATTAACTTTTAACATTTTCGACTTCTTCTCCTGAACCACTGAACCATTTTTATCCAAACTTGGTAGAAAGTATCCCTAGGAGACGGGGATTCA
>JAUMGZ010173797.1:0-14690 GCA_032359645.1 Pododesmus macrochisma | reverse complement strand
ATCAACAGAACGAGAGACATTGACAAACAAACAATAACTGCGTCAAACAATGAAGCACCGGAATGTCATTAATTAAAATCGACATCACAACCAACATCAAGACTAGTAATCCATGCGGACCGATTAAGGACGGTCACCCAGCACGAAACCAGGCGGTGTGGTTAAACCGGTTAATGAGGCCTCAACCTTCCCACTTACCGCATGAGAAAAGAATGAAATCAATATAAATTTCTATTAATATTAAATACATAACAAAAACTGATTTGACTCTATATTTATGCTTCTAGAGGAAAAATATCTGTGAAGAATTCTCCTGAAAATGCATGTCAATACATTGAAAAAAGAAAATTAAATGTGTCATCTGGAAAAAAAAATTAAACGTGTCATCTTAATATGAAGACACAAGTCAATCAATAGTTTGTGAACAGATGGTTGATTAAATGGAAAACTTGAAAAAGAGCATCCGAATCGGAGGGACACATAAAATGGCATGATGGCTACTAACAGATCTCGGAATGTATGTTAATACATAATTAATGACACATCTGACCTTACAACATGATGGGAATGATTTACCTGATTTAGAAAAGAGGATATTAAAGTCAGACTGGTAAAACATTGCATGTCCCAGACAGTTGAGTTCATCCTCTCCGGTTGGACATTGTTCAACTCCATCACAGGACATGTTCATATCAATACATGTTATATTATCATAGCACAAGTAATGATCAGCTCCACAGGAACCTAGCAAAACAAAAATATTATTTATGAAGGCATAACGTTTAATCTTTGAGATACTTCAAGAATCTAGAAGGATTTGCTCGGATCCAATATTCAACAACTTTCAGTGTAAAAAATGTACATGTTTTAAGAATAATGACAACATTCTCGAAGTGGTAATGTTAGACTTATCAGTATGTATATTTTACACGCGTACGTGCTGTACATATTATTAAAGAATAATGACCACAGATGTGGTGATGTAAGGAATATTTTATACAAGGCTTACCAGGACAGAGGATACCAGTGCTGCATACGACTGTTTGGTCCGAGTCACCTTTACAAAGGCCATCCAGCTTTGGCCCAGGGCCACATTTTCGTGTCCTCCTCTTATGACCACACCCACAACTCACAGAGCATGATGACCAGTTTGACCATTTCCCCCACTGACTATCGACTTAAAATACACTCATGTTGGTTAGTATTATGAATGTTGGGGCTCATTACGACGTTTCCTAATTGTGAAGCTTAATTATTTTATGGTGGTTTATCAATATCTTTTTTTCGCTGTTGATTCACTGTACCCTTGTCTTTTGTTGGTGGTACATCGTTATTTAGAGAAGGTTGCCAACTCC
The DNA here is from genome assembly GCA_032359645.1 of Pododesmus macrochisma. Lineage (NCBI taxonomy): Eukaryota > Metazoa > Mollusca > Bivalvia > Pectinida > Anomiidae > Pododesmus > Pododesmus macrochisma. The sequence goes on along the minus strand of JAUMGZ010173797.1, from coordinate 13,335 downwards.
CGAATTGAACGGAAATGTAACAGCAGGTTAAATGTTTGTAGCAGAAACGCTCACTTTTTTTGCCAACATCTAATTTAGCTTTTAGTTAATAATAAAGTTTGTGTTATTTCCTTTATTTAGTATAGGGTTTAAGTTGGGTTTTTTTGCGGCACTCTTTTTCCTTTGGTTTGCCCTTGTCCCTTGCCATTTGACTAGCATCTAAGTTTTTCATATTTAATAATAATAATATTAAATACTTATACAGCGCCAAACTAATAATATTTTACTCTAGGCGCTTTACAATATAATAACATGAATTATAACACATGTACATCAATCGTAAAAACACTAGAAATTGAACACACATTTAAAAGATCATTATCAGAAATCAAGTATTAAAACAATAGCAAGATCCTAAAATTCAATTCAATAAAATTTAAAATAAACTAAAGGAATAAATACATAATTATTCAACAATCTAAAAGTCATTGTCTTCTATGATACTTCACAGTTAAAAGGAATATGCTTTACAAATAGATAGGTTTTCAGTTGCTTTTTAAAACACATCACGTTTCCAAAAAAATTTCCTTCAATAGGCAGTCCATTCCAAAATATTGCGGCAGATTTATTGAAACATCTTTTCGCCATAAAATGTACTGTTAGCTTTAGGAATTTATAGCAACACTTTTCCTCAGACCGATGGGCACGTTTTGGATGGAAAACAATTAAAAGTTCCTGAAGATAGTTTGGTGCCGGAGAGTTAAAAAAAACTTAAAAGTAAATAGCAGAATCTTAAAAAATGGTCTGTATTTAATTGGCAGCCAATGAAGTTCTTTAAGGATAGGATTGAAATGGTAACGTGTCTTTATGCGTGTTACCAACCTTGCCGAAGTATTTTGGATGCGTTGTAAACGACATTGAGAAGAATCTGAAGTCATTAGCGTCTTACAGGCATCATGATCAATTGTTTCACATTTGCGAATTTAACCAATGTTCCGAATGTGATAGTAACAGGCCTTTGATGTTGCACTCTCCTTTCAAATAATTTTATCAAAACTACTCTTTATGTTTACTTTTTCACTGGAGTATACACATTTGACCTACTTTCAGTTGATATTTCTTCGTGTTCAGTGGCAGGCGCTTTGGTGAGATCCCAGTGTCATGTTTGGTCATCTCCCATGTGCTGATGTCGGCAATACAGGCCTTCAATTGAATAGAAAAAATGTCCCACTTGTCTAGATCCAGATACACTTGTATATCATCTGCATAATAATAGTCAACACCATGAAGACACATTTCCCCAACAGGTTTTGATAACGTGGAGTACTTTCTTGGTCCAAAAACAGGCCCTTGTGGAACCCCTAACTCAAGACAACAGTCCTTTGATGTAGTGGATCCCACCGAGACGTTCTGCCTACGGGATTGTAGATACGGTTGAAACCAACTAAAGGCATAATCTGTAACACCGAAAGAGTACTCAAGTCGTTTGAACATGATTGAGTGGCATATGACACCAAAAGTAGCCGACAAATCCATAATCACTAACACAGCCGAAGATCTTTTATCAAGAGCAGAACAAATGTCATGATGGATACGCAATAGAGCTGTTTCTGTTGAATGGAATGGCCTATAAGCTGACTGTTATTTATCTTGCAAGTTAAGGCAGATTAGAGAATGGTCGATTGTTTTTGAGATCCTTTTTATCCAATCCCTTTTTCTTGAGCAAAGTTCTTACTATTGCAGATTTTAAGCTGGTGGGCACACTTGATGTAGACAGTGATCTGTTGATAATTCTAGTAATGAAAGGAATTGCACTGTCTATGCATTGCTTCAACAAAATTGTTGGTAACGGATCTAGTTTTAGTTGGAGCTTTTGCAATGATATCTTTCATTTCCTTCTGATTGACAGGTGGTAGATGCTGCATTTGAGGACCTTCAAACTGAATGTCACACTTGAAAGGATCACAGTTAGAAGTTGAGGCCTCTTAAAGAGTGGTCTTTTTTGTAATTTTTTCAAAAAAGAAATTGTGAGTTGTGGTTAGCGCTGACAGGCTGGCTCCCACTGTCTCTATGAATTATTACATATTGTGTTAAATATAAGTTACTATTTTGAATGTGTTTTTTGAAATCTGACTTCAAATGATTCATTCCTAACATTTTTGAATTTTTAAAAGTTGTTGAAAGTGTTGTTAACAGACATTCAACTAGTGTTCTGGATTATTTCTCTGTGTTCATTGAACTGTAATACCTATATAAGGGATATATAACTGGCCCATAGGCCAGGTGTGAAGCTTAATTCTCTTCAAAACTTCACCAGGAGAGGAACTAGAGCAGGTAGAAATGTACAAAGGTAATTCCTAGAATTCAACATACAGAACCTTTGACACATCAAATGTACGGTTTCGTTGAAAAATGACCTTCAAATGATATCCATCAACTGTCGATCTGTGAAAAATAAAACATCACCGATCAGTGACATCATTATTTCTTATGATGCGGACATTTTGGCCCTCACAGATACTTGGCTCGATACTGACAAAAACCAACGTGCCCTTAGAGAACTACTCCTTGGTTTTGCGATTTACTACTTTACTACTTTACAACTTTACAAAATGGTACATGAACCTTGACATTGTCGAAGAGGTGGAGGTGTTGCGATTGCATACAAGAGTGATATCAAAATCCACATGAACTTATCTAACAACAATTATGCACATTTTGAACACATTGACCGATAAACCAAGCGCACAATTGAGACTTTTTGTTCTATATCGACCACCTCCATCAAGCAGAAATGGTTTAAAAATAATTTGGGTTTTTTTTTATGAATGGTGTACATATATGCTCGGGATCTGGTTATCACAGGGGACATAAACTTTCATCTCGACGATGCCACCAATACCGATGCCGTTAACTTCTTGTCTATATTAGAATGCTATTGCCTTATTCGGCGTGCTAGAGGCCACACACACTGGATGTTTTCACCACAGGGGAGAAAAGTTCCTTCATAAAAGATATCCCAGCTGTCTTTGATCATCCCTTGTGTGACTCAACTGGAAACATATTGGTCGACCATCTTGTCATACATACCAATATGCGGGCACCTAAACCAATCCATCTAAAGAAAGTTATCAAATACCGAAAGCTGTGCGATATATGGCTAGAGGATTTTAATGATTTGGAATCTTCGGCTATCCTACAATCTAGTGAAGGCACATCAGCTGAGCTTACAAATACCTACAAAGTAACATTGATAAGCATGCACCTACGGTTACCAAATCATTAACTCTAAGACCGAACTCTCCTTGGTACAGCAATGACATACATACCATGAAACAGAAACGCAGACAAGCAGAGCGAAAGTGGCGAAAATCAAAATTAGAAGTTCACTACCAATTGTACAAACATGAGGTTATCACTGTCAATAATCTTATTCGTACACTAAATAAAGAATTTTATTCAGTACAAATTCAAGAATGTTGTATTTATTACTTTCTACACTATTTTTATACATATTTGCAAAAAGAATTGTTGGAATATAACAGAGCTTTAGAATTACCTGCACAACTTGTTTTAGGGGCACACGTTCGATGATCTGAGGGAAGTCCTGTACAGTAAGCACCCTTGTTTGCTGGTGTTGGATTGTCGCACTGTCTTACGCGTAGCTGTATCCCCTGACCACACGTTACAGGGCATTCATTCCAAGCTGACCATGCACCCCATTGTCCATCCACTTTGAGAAGCAAAAACAATAAATTAATGTATAAAATAGAAAGCTGCTTTATAGTATTTGCGTTTCAAAGAGAGGAAAACCACAGCAACAATTTAATAGAAATAATAGCCTAACCCAATATGGGTCAACACAAAAACGTATTCTTCATTTTTGTGTGCCCGTAGATTTCTTTTCTTTTCGTTAAACATATTTAATTGTTACTGAAGACATTTTTTATAGCAGCTATGCTGAGAAGTTTTGTAGACGATTTAAAAAGTAGTGAAAAAACAAATACAGTTACTGTTAAATCCTATTCAATGAGTTAAAGAGTAATAAGTGAACTTCGAATATCGTCTTTGATTTTTCGAATTTACTACCATTTCTGTTTCTGCCGCTTTCATGTATTGATAAAGCTTTAAATCTAACGATAAAAGCATAATAATCATTTTTATATTTAACAGTATTAAAGATATTACCAGGGCAGATCATTGAAGTAACACACTGTGTTGTTTGAGAATTAGCTCCAGAACAGTTTGCTCCTCCATAAGATGGTGGCGGCTTGCTACATTCGCGGAATCTTTGACGAGTTCCATTTCCGCATGTAACAGAACACATCTGCCATTTTCCCCAAGTACTCCACTGTCCATCAACTGTCGAGAAAATCAATTCCATCATAAAACCTGTTAGTTTTTACATATGAATACTAGTAACAAGAATACAAAAATGCAATCTGAAACATCCCTCCAATTAATATGATATTTATAAGAGGAAAGAGCAAATACTCTGTGTAAGACACCCCCGTCCTGAACCCAGAATATTGCTTCGAAGCAGCCGTCAATAATGGACGCTATAGAGACAATGAATTAAGAATAGACAAGACTTCGGTAAATCAAAGCTACGGAACCAAAGGGAAAGGGGTAGGAATCACGATGATTATCATGTACAAAAATCATACCCCAAAAATAATACAAAATGGTCTTGCCAAAATTTTTAATGTGCGCGTAGTCAAAATAGGAATTTGTAAACGTATTCCTCTGAACACGTGTTATCAGCAAAGGAGACGTAATAATTTAAATAGAATTAAATATTATCAAGAGACAGACAGATGGATTGACTGACTTATATAATTACTTAAGATAAAGAGTCAAATATCCATCAAACACAACAATTTATTATATAAATAACGTGAAAACAAATGAGTAGTAGAAGCTTGTGATGTTTCCTATTTAATAATTGTCTTTTATTAATCAAACAATGATACACAGTAATAATTAAATCAGAAAATATAATGTCAGATTATTCTACCTCGTATTAAATCACCTGCTCTTTCGGCTTCTTTATAGTCGAGATAAAACATTAGAAAATAATCAGTTAACAAAAGGTTTACCTGGGCATTGGACATTGATTCTACACATAGTAATCTGTGAATTGCGCCCGTCACATGGAAGTCCTCCGTATCTCGGTGCTGGGGTGTTACAGGAACGTGTCCTCGTCACTACACCAGATCCACAAGTTACTGAACAAAATTTTGACCAGTTTGACCATCTACCCCAGTTTCCGTTTACTTATTGTAATAAAACATAATGAACAAATCAAACATTTAGTGTATTTATTCTTATTATTATTTTATGAATTCAATTAGGTAATTAATTGTTTACCATTTCAATCACATTGTGTAGGGTTGACATCTTATGGCAGCAACTCAGCCACATTGATAACTTGTCTTGAAATTTATTGCTGCGTTTATTGCAGTCCTACTACAAATTGATGTGGTCATTATTGGTTTATCCATCAACGTCTTTTGATCTGTTGATTCTATTTGCTCTTTTTTCATAGAACATAAATACGACCAATGGTTACCTGGGTATGACCTATGACCATAAGGTATGCTCACGAAGACAATATTTGGAGAAAGAAAAACCCCTAAGCTATCGGCATTTCGTCCAGTGGGCAATACTATGAATAATTTAACAATAATAGTGCCGTTTGTTAAAGCAATTTTATATAGATGTTGCGAAATAATACTCTGATATGACTTATAATTATGATCAAGATTTGACAATAGTTTTCAATATTCTATTTTTGGCCTCGCATCTTAGTTTACATGTTTATTCTGGTGATGAATTTTTGATGTGACTATTGTTTGTTTTTCAATGTCCTTTCTATTGGAGATCCAAAGTGTCTTGGTTTCAACAAACTTGAAAAGAGAACTGATAATGATTTATCACATATTACCACTACACTTCTGCTTATTATCACATGGCATTGTCTGTTGACTGTCTCCTGGACAGTGGTTTCCACCATGTATTGGGGTAGGGTCATTGCAATCTCTCGATCGGATCAGTTGTCCTGGGCCACATGTTGTAGAACAAGACGCCCATTTCTTCCACGAGCCCCATTCACCATGAACTGTTGGGTAACAAGTAATGGATAATAGAGTGGTTCAAACATAGCAGCTCACAAAACTTAAACGTACATACGGGAATAAAAAAAATAAACATTGAACCTTACTAATGCCTTTGATCAAGTTTAACTTTTCTGTATACATTGTATCATTAAGATCAAGCCTCTGTATAGTATACAAATGAAGTTGAATACATGTCGATTCCAAACGAAATATGTATTGTTCTGTAGCATGTATGCAAATGTGACTTTTAATGTACTCCTACCTAAATTATTGGTTTGATTATTTCAATAAACTTTGTTTTCTCAAAAGCACTCATTTTGTTTCCTCGGTATACTTTTGTACAATTAGAAAATATTATGATTTGATCGTTCATTGAAGACAGTTGACGATTTGGTCGTACTTACCAGGACAGGGTACTGTATCCTCACATATTTTAGTTTGGGCAGATAAAACATCTCCTGAGCAAGGTTTTCCTCCATATAATGGTGCAGGTGAGTCACAACTACGGGTTCTCAAGTTATGTCCTTGGCCACACGACACAGAACATGTAGACCAGCTCGACCATGTAGACCACTTTCCGTCCACTATAATCAAATATTTTAACAATACTATAGCATTTTATATTTTTTAGGATAGAAACAGAAACAGATTTTTCCATATTTTAATTACAATATTCAAAATATGATTTCACAGAATTTTAAATTTGGGTCAAGAGCGAAGTCCTCTCGTCCATTATGTTGGCTTGACGTCATTTTAAAATGCCCGTCTCACTTTACAAGTTCATTATGGTGGAGACTTTTTGAAGAAACTATTGCTTGTTTGTCAATAAACTTTATTCTGTTGGTCCTATTTCTTCTTGTTTTGTTATATACTGTTAGTCACACTTTGTAGATTATCCATACACATTAAACGATAATTTTTTGATGATACAATTTAATTGAAAGTGGTATTTTCAATTTAATTGTAAGTGGTATTTTTAATTTAATTGTAAGTGGTATTTTAATTTAATTGTAAGTGGTATTTTAATTTCATTGTAAGTGATATTTTAATTTAATTGTAAGTGGTATTTTAATTTCATTGTAAGTGATATTTTAATTTCATTGTAAGTGGTATTTTCATTTGTTCATAATTTTTGTTATCTCTGTATTAACCTTAACCTGCAGTAAACTTCCATACTATCATACGATAATCACTTGTGTGTATTATGTTCACTTGATTGCAATTTGGTTATACAACCAGAAATTAATTTTAAAATACTCCATAAATACTCTCATAGTAGATCTATATCTTTAAACCTTTTAAATTTGTATTTGATGTTTAGTACAATTAAGTCTATTGAATTGATCAATATTATGGGTTTCACATTTAATCTATAAATTACGTTAATATATTCGATATTCTATGCAGTCTTTTCTCATACTAATTCTAAGAATTGCCTTAATTAAAGAAGTACATACCTGGACAGTTAACTCCAGTATCACAAGCCCTTGATTGCATTGTGACACCTGCCGAACAAGGTTGACCACCATGTGCTGGAGCTGGGTTATCACAAGCTCGGGTTCTGCTTTTTTGACCACTTTTACATGTAACAGAGCACTCTGTCCAGTTTGACCACATAGACCACCGACCATCGACTTCAAACAAATGTGAAAATGATTTCAATTTTCCACCTATCATACCATACTAACAAATGACTGTCCCATTATATATGTTTTGTGCCAGTTTGAGATAACGCCCCTATCTCTATAATGCTTGTAAAACATTATCAGAAATATAGATTCACCAACATACCTCACCTACGGATCCTAATATTGATTTAATCACTTAAGAAAATCATGTAGGTTTCTTCTTGACATTTCCCTGTTATATGAAATGGTGTCACATGATGGTACAAATGCGACTCTCGATTTCTAGTACAGTGTATCTTAAAGATCTAGCATGCGTTTAAGTTGCACGCACACCAAAATGGCATGTCTAAATAAAAACAAATGTCAAACATTTGATATTTTGATTATGTTTAATTCATAACCAATGTATGTGAACTTGACAACTCACCTGGACATGGCACACCTGGGTCACATATAACGGTGTCGTTCGCACTTCCTGTGCAATATCTACCTCCGTGAGACGGTGCTGGATTTGTACACTGCCTGTGGCGGTATTTGCGTCCTGAGTTGCACGTTACGGTGCAAGGTGTCCACTTGGACCATGTATTCCAATTACCATGGACTGAAATAAACGACAGAACGGCGGTCAAACCATCACTGGGCGAAGTCAAATATGAAAATGAAAAATATCAAAAACAAAAATACAACCTCTTGAATCTTACATAGCTAGATTTTGTGAATACAGGTCTTTATTGTAAATTTTGATGTTTGTTGGCTTTTCTTTGGTCGCCAGTCCCGCTGATTCAAATGACATCCTTCTTAAATTAAAACTGGTACAGATCTTTCAAGTAGGCTGTGCTAAACGAGATGATTTTTTTCTTTTTATGCCTTAAGGTTTACTATCATGTCATCCTTCCTAAACTTAAGTTACAACAGAAGCTCAAGACAAACTTCGCACAACAAGATGGAACTAATTATAATATTAGGGAAAACAGATAGCCTACCCGGACATATCACTCCAGTGTCACATGCCAGCAAGTGTAAACCTTCGCCTTCACACGATTTTCCACCGAATGCTGGTGATGGACTGTCACATGTTCTGATTTGCTGTTGGTTACCTCCACCACATGTTACTGAACACATGGACCAGTTTCCCCAAGCACCCCATTGTCCGTTTACTTAAAAAGAAAATATATAAATACTTCATAGTTTTGATGTGCAATAAGGAGTGATCTTGTCATACTGTGGCAAGTTCCTTTGATAGAATTTCTCAAATTCAAAGCAAATGCAATGTTTTCCCCACATTCAAATGTGTTTATTAATTGTACTTTGAACATCGCAGTTTTTGAAAGATTTGTAGGTCCGAACTACAATGTTTGAATTTCATTTTACACTTTTATTGTTTATTCATGCAATTTAATTTATCCAGTTAATCTTTCATTTTTCCTCTTCGCCTTTATTAATGTTATTGATAGCCTCTGTGTGTCTTATTTTATCGATGAAAACACATCTTATCTTTGTACAATATCATGAACATCAGTTTTCTTATTGTATTATCTGATGCTGAATTTTGCATTTGGCTCGTCGTTAACTTTTTGTTTTTAGATAATTTCTCAAACACTGTTTTGGCATTTAAACTAAGGTTATGGTGACACCTAAAACTAGATTATTTTTTTCTACCATGTGTAGATTGATGGTCAAAGCGGAAACGACGAGACATATCATTCATCGGAATTCTTGTTTAGCTTTCACGTTCTGGACTTTCCGACAGGTTTCGCTTTCATAGATAATACCCTTCCTCTTGTCCATTTTAATGTGTCAAGATATACTGACTAATGACTTGTGTTTATTCCAGGGTAATCATATAGGGCAAATTTTCTCAACATTGTGTAATATTGCAAGAAAATTAACTTTGTAGAAAATAATGTTATATTGGGACAATTGCAAGAACGTTCTGTAATATTGTAAGGATTCACAGAGGGAGCCTGTATTATGTATCATTGTTGATTTATGTGGATACTTACCAGGACACTGCGTTCCATTACATGCTTCTTGTACGTTTGTCCTTGGTTCACAATGATGGTTCAAGTCTTTTCCAACACAAAGTATAGACCTTGTCCGTGTTCCAGCTCCACATGACGACGAGCAGGCAGTCCATGCCGTCCAGTCACCTTGTAGTCAAAATTATAACACCAAAGTACATTCAAGTATTACTATATGTACATATGCGTTTGAAGTACCGTGCAGTGTTTCAGTTAAGGTCTGCATATTTGAAGAACCTCAATTAACATAAAGTTACAACAACAACAGCAACAACAAAAAATAGTAAATCGAAAAACCATGACATATTCTAGGCCGTAAGTCCATGGACATTGGCAAACAATAAGAAAACGTTTGACGCACACAGAAAATGAACCAAATATACATTTATTACCTAAAAATGGAAATATCACAAACTTCTATTAAAAAACTAGAAGCGAAACCGTGCGTAGCAGGGAACGCTTACCATATAAGAAGTCACAAGAAATGTCAATGCAGGCACTTCACTTCGGTTTTGTCAATATCTGATGTGATCGAGCATATACTAGTAATACTCCATATACATTACTACTTTTGTCAATATATGGTAAAATAGAGCATATTATACTCCTTGTATTACAACTTATGTCAATATGTGGTAAAATAGAGCATAGCATACTCCTTGCATTACAAATTTGGTCAATATCTGGTGTGATCGAGCATATAATACTGCATACATTACTACTTTTGTCAATATCTGGTGTGATCGAGCATATAATACTCCATATACATTACTACTTTTGTCAATAAATGGTAAAATCGAGCATATAATACTCCATACATTACTACTTTTGTCAGTATCTGGTAAACTCGAGTATATAATACTCCATACATTACTACTTCTGTCAACATCTAGCCAAAGCAATGACTAATTAAAACTCAGTGATATTTGAATTCTATCGTATAGTAACCTCTATAACAATAGACACCGGCATCCTCCCTGTGATTACAGTTCTCGTCTGCCCATGGAGGATGTTGGCATTCCTCGATACGGGACTCGTTCCCCATACAATTAACTTCGTCAAGCCATGTCGGCACGCTCCTACTCACAACGCCAAACTTATTACCACCAACAACTATATTGCCACCATTACTGTCATCAAAAAAACAAAATGTCACATTAGTTATCTTTAGAACAATTTGGACTGTCGGGTTGTTCAATAACAAACCATGGGAGTTTGACGTTGAATAAGTGATATAAAATGTAAAAGAAAAGGGCTTATTTTAGTACTTCTCCCATTTATTACATTCATGCAATGTCAAATTCATGTGAACAAACCGACATGGTCGTCTAAATTTAAGGATATATGGTAAGTATGCCTTATAAACCAGCTAATAAAACATCTTACGGTTGCACGCTACTCACATTTCTATATTTACCTAGTTTTTTTTGTAACTCCTCTGGCATTTCAATAATAATACATTGGAAAATGTTTGCCAATTGACCCCTATATTTCTGATAAAAATGATATACCCATCTAACAAAATATTAAAAAAAAGTTGTAGCACTCTTTCATTATTATTTCTGGCCCCTAAAAATCTATTTTTCCATATATTACTTATAAAAAATCTCGACGTGTTCTTTTCCCGCCAAATTTTAAAACGCTTATGTCTCAAAAGGAGATCATTGACATATCCTTATTTTCGCATAAATGAAAAGCATTTATTTCAATTGCCTTATATAATGAAAATCATCCAATCTATAAGACTTTCATTCTCAGTAGCGGTCATCCTTAAGAAAGCAATGGAAAATGGTCCACTAAATTATACTCATTTTCCAGTGGAACTTATTTTTACGTATATTTTACAGCAACATTTACTTATATCCAATCATCCGACAGATTACATCTGCTTCGTTGTTGTCAAAACGATCATCGCAAATAGTTCCAAAAGATGACATATGAAAGATCTCCACTCTCCCAGTATTGGCTGTTCCCTTCACCAGAACCACGTCATTTTCTACAACAAAGCAAAACCGCATTGTTTTATAAAAGCGTTATTGGGCAATAAAAGAGCATAATTCGAGATTCAAATTCAAATTGTGAAATAAGCATTTTAGAATATTTAATTTCAAATTTAATTATTTTAAGATAAAAAAATCCAACACCTACGCCATTTTTGTGATGCGCTACAAGGTTTGTTTTGACAGCTTTTTGCATGTTTCGTCATGTGTTGGCGGCTTTCTTAGGTCGCCAGTTCCTCGAAATCCGATGAAGTTAACCCACAGGGGCTAGGCACAGACTCGCCCAAACACCTATATGTGTATACACCGAGTCTGTGCCTAATCCGTGATTAGAACCACACACTAAACACGACGCTACATATGAATTTCATAAGAGTATATAAAAACAAATTTCAAGGTTCAAATACTTACCCAATAATATTTATATAATATACTTACCAAAGACATTCATAATAAACAAGAATGAAATATTGGAACGGCGAGGTCATGGAGACTATGGCGAAGTAAGTGAAATTTAAAGATATTTGAGAGAAGTTTTTAGTTACCGTTATTAAAGCACCAGACACCTGCGTCCTCATTATGGTTACAGTTGTGCATCCCCCAGGTTCTGTGTGCACATTGCGTAATTGACGTAGCTGTACTGCTGCACGCGACATCGTCCAACCAAATCTGTCCACTACCGGGGCCAAAGTAAGCACCCGTGTACGCGCGACCATTACTGTGAAGAAAATAAATAAAATGGTAACGCTTTATCTTATCTTTGCCGGGGCCAAAGTAAGCACCCGCGCGACCATTACCTGGAAGAAAACAATTACAATGGCTTTGTGTCTATTCCGCATGGCAAGCGCTGCAATGCTCAATATAAATAGATACGTTTAAGTTGCATTACAAACAAAATTGACAGAAAGGTAACTACCATTTCCTTACCATACCTTAACTGTAACCATTAGTTAGACAAAAATACCCTAAGTTGTATCGCCACCATAACTTATTTTCAACCCTTCAAGGATATTGTGACCTTTAATTGGGCGTTTTGGAGTTCACTTTGCTAATGTGTCACAGTGATCCCCAAATGGTGGTGCTATTTTATGTCCAGATTTGTCAATAACAGTTACTTCATATATTAAATATTTTGTAAATAATATGTATACTAGTTTAATTGGCATTTTATGAATAAATAAAAATCCCCATTTATTAACAGAACTAAAGTTTTCAGCTTACTATTGACAAACAAGCTTCACTTTTCTTCTGAGACCCTTAGTGTAACAAAATCCCTTAGTAAAACAATTGTTAAGAGTAGCAACCGCAACCCCTACACTAAGGGTTGCCACAGGACCCCTTGTTGTAATCGCCGCTATAACGCATCTAGCTCATCAAAAGATGGTTAAACCTTGTATCGCCACCTAACTTACCTATAATCAAGCTTTAGACGGTTGAATCTTGTATCACTACAACAGCCCACCTATAACCTTCTTTATACAATTCAATTCTCAATTCAATTCTTTTTATTTACTTTGAGCATTTTATGCTCATCAGTATAACAACAAAATATAATAATAAACATATAGACTATTATATAGTCGTATAG
>JAUMGZ010173786.1:0-14692 GCA_032359645.1 Pododesmus macrochisma | reverse complement strand
ATACGTACATACACATACACTTTACTGGGCGCTTCTCATACGTACAAATAGATATATACTTTACCGGGCGTTTCTCATTCTTACATAGACAGTCTCTTTACTGGGCGCATCTCATACGTAGTTAAGACATAAACTTTACTGCGCGCTTCTCATACGTACATATAGTTTATCCTTTATTGTGCGCTTCTCATACATACAAAGACATACACTTAACTGGGTACTACTCATACGTAGATAGACATACACTTTACTGGACGCTTCTCATACGTACATAGACATACACTTAACTGAGTACTACTCATACGTCATACGTAGATAGACATACACTTTACTGGGCGCTCCTCCATACACCTTACTGAGTGCTCCTTCATACGTTCATATACATACACTTTACTGGGCGCTCCTCATACATTCATAGACTTACACTTTACTGTGCGCTTCTCATACGTTCATAGACATACGCTTTACTGTGCGCTTCGCATACGTTCATACACATACACTTTACTGGGCGCTGCTCATACTCTTTTTTGGACGTTGATCTCATACTCTTTATTGGACGTTGATCTCATACTCTTTATTGGACGCTAAGTTCATACTTTTTATTGGACGCTGATCTCATACTTTTTATTGGACGTCGATCTCATACTTTTTATTGGACGTTGATATCATACTCTTTATTGGACGTTGATCTTATACTCTTTATTGGTAGTTGATCTCATACTCTTTATCGGACGACGATCTCATACTTTTTATTGGACGTTGATATCATACTCTTTATTGGACGTTGATATCATACTTTTTATTGGACGTTGATATCATACTCTTTTTTGGACGTTGATATCATACTCTTTATCGGACGTCGATCACATACTTTTTATTGGACGTTGATCTCACACTCTTTATTGGACGTTGATATCATACTCTTTTTTGGACGTTGATCTCTTTCTCTTTATTGGAGGTTGATCTCATGCTCTTTATTGGATGTTGATCTCATATCCTTTATTGGACGTTGATCTCATACTCTATATTGGACGTTGATCTCATACTTTTTCTCTGACGTTGATATCATACTCTTTATTGGACGTTGATCTCATACTCTTTATTGGACGTTGATATGATAATATTTATTTGACGTTGATCTCATACTCTTTATTGGACGTTGATATCATAATCTTTATTGGACGTTGATCTCATACTCTTTACTGGACGTTGATTTCAAACTTTTTATTGGACGTTGATCTCATACTCTTTAATGGACGTTGTTCTCATACTCTTTATTGGACGTTGATCTCATACTCTATATTGGACGTTGATCTTATACTCTTTATTGGACGTTGATATCAAACTCTTTATTGGACGTTGATCTCATACTCTTTTTTGGACGTTGATCTCAAACTCTTTATTAGACGTTGATCACAAACTCTTAATTTGACGTTGATCTCAAACTCTTTATTGGACGTTGATCTCAAACTCTTAATTGGACGTTGATCACATACTCTTTATTGGACGTTGATATCAAACTCTTTATTGGACGTTGATATCAAATTCTTTATTGGACGTTGATCTCATACTCTTTATTGGACGTTGATCTCATACTCTTAATTGGACGTTGATATCAAACTCTTTATTGGACGTTGATCTCATACTCTTTATTGGACGTTGATCTCATACTCCTTATTGGACGTTGATATCAAACTCTTTATTGGACGTTGATATCAAACTCTTTATTGGACGTTGATCTCATACTGTTTATTGGACGTTGATCTCATGCTCTTTATTGAACGTTGATCTCATACTCTTTATTGGACGTTAATCTCAAACTCTTTATTAGACGTTGATATCAAACTCTTTATTGGACGTTGATATCAAACTTTTTATTGGACGTTGATCTCATACTCTTTATTGGACGTTGATCTCATACTCTTTATTGGACGTTGATATCAAACTCTTTATTGGACGTTGATATCATACTCTTTATTGGACGTTAATATCATACTCTTTATTGGACGTTGATCTCATACTCGTTATTGGACGTTGATCTCAAACTTTTTATTGGACGTTGATCTCATACTCTTTATTGGACGTTGATCACAAACTCTTTATTGGACGTTGATCTCATACTCTTTATTGGACGTTGATATCAAACTCTTTATTGGACGTTGATCTCAAACTCTTTATTGGATGTTGATCTCATACTCTTTATTGGACGTTGATATCATACTCTTTATTGAACGTTGATCTCATACTCTTAATTGGACGTTGATCTCATACTCCTTATTGGACGTTGATATCAAACTCTTTATTGGACGTCGATCTCATACTCTTTTTTTGGACGTTGATCTCATACTCTTTATTGGACGTTGATCTCATACTCTTTATTGGAGGTTTATCTCATACTCTTTATTTGACGTTGATATCATACTTTTTCTTGGACGTTGATATCATACTCTTTATTGGACGTTGATCTCATACTCTTTATTGGACGTTGTTATCACACTCTTTATTGGACGTTGATCTCACACTCTTTATTGGATGTTGATCTCATACTCTTTATTGGACGTTGATATCAAACTCTTTATGGACGTTGATATCAAACTCTTTATTAGACGTTGATCTCATACTTTTTATTGGACGTTGATCTCAAACTCTTTATTGGACGTTGATATCATACTCTTTATCGGACGTTGATCACACACTCTTTATTTGACGTTGATATCAAACTCTTTATTGGACGTTGATATCAAATTCTTTATTGGACGTTGATCTCATACTCTTTTTTTGGACGTTGATCTCATACTCTTTATTGGACGTTGATCTCATACTCTTTATTGAACGTTGATCTCATACTCTTAATTGGACGTTTATCTTAAACTCTTTATTGGACGTTGATATCATACTCTTTATTGAACGTTGATCTCATACTCTTAATTGGACGTTTATCTTAAACTCTTTATTGGACGTCGATCTCATACTCTTTTTTTGGACTTTGATCTCATACTCTTTATTGGACGTTGATCTCATACTCTTTATTGGAGGTTGATCTCATACTCTTTATTGGACGTTGATCTCAAACTCTTTATTGGACGTTGATCTCATACTCTTTATTGGACGTTGATCTCATACTCTTTATTGGACGTTGATCTTATACTTTTTATCATTTATCTATAAAGTATAAAGTAATTTTTTCCGAGAAAAAATGCTTAGCCTATGACTTTGTCGCAAAACACATTATTAAAGAACAATACTTGTTCAAACATATATTATATGGTTGTAAAAATGTATGCGTTAAGTAGACGTCAAAAATGCTATATGATTATAAATGAGCACACATGCATACATAAGTTTACTAGCAGAATACATCTACCCTACCTAAAATGCTTGTCTTGACATTATCCGGTCTACGTTCTAATAAACAAAACCGATTACCGGACCTCTAAAGTATAGATCACGGAACATACAATTTCCTTTGTCTCTTCACGAACTATCATTATGTGGAGGACTTAGGAAGAGAATTGTCGTAAGTTTAGATTAATAGTAACTGTTGTCGGCGAACTGACCTATCTGTTTGTGAACACGATAAACAACAATTTGCCTATTTCAACCGTTAGAGGTCTCATAGGTCATTCGATCATAGTAATGACCATCTCTGGGACCTCGGTATGTCCACTTAGCACGTCAAATCCATTGATTTTTGTTATAAGCACAGTAGTTTATCTCTATTTAAGATGTACGCCGTCTGAAACCCCCGACGTTTTGTGTTGAACAAAGATCTATATTCTGACTTCTTGGAAAATACAATCACACAACTCGAATCTTAATTTTGTTCTCGACTCGAACAATTCTTAAACATAGCATGAAAGCATTGAACATGGTTATAAATTAAACTTTTTTAAAATGCAAACTATACGCAAAATTCTAAATTAAATTTAAGATAAACTAACAAAAACATTGACATTTGATAATTTGCCTCTCAATATGTAAACACCCAAATCTTTTCGGAGGGTGACATATTCTGGGTCTTTAAATACTAAGGCAATAATTATATTTTTATACCGAAACAAAACAAGGCTTTTGTGTGTAAATTTCATAAATTTTATTAATGTCACAAAAATCTTACGTCAGCGATTTCAGCGAAGCTTTCGTTGCTCCGAAGCGTAGGCCTATTTATCGAAATCCAGTTGTCAATCTAGATCTATCTCCAACAAAAATTCTGTCAAACAATTCATTGTTACTTTCGTAGCAAGCTTCGTATTTTGTGCATCTTTCGCACTTAAAATTGCGTCGATATCCACATCATCAGCCAGCCATTACCTCCATTTTGTTTACCAGATGACTCGTTGATTTCCGGTAACGAGTTGTTTCCCAAACGTTGTCGCCCGGTAAATAACAGGGTTATCTCACGGCGATGTTTTTTCGGCGGGGTTGTTACACTTTTGTGCCAATTTGTCGATGTACGGTTTTTTTTTATTTACAATAATCTATACTTAAAATTAATACATACAACATGTCGTTAAATCTTCAAGGCTAATTTTAAATTTTTCATTCAAATCTTTTAATTAGTTCGACGAAAACAGCTCGATAGTTGTACTCACCTACATTATAACAGAAACAGACGTAATAAAAAAACCTACAAGATAAATGTTTTTTGGTTTGTCGCATTGTCGCTCACGACTACAACAACACGGAAACACACCCAAAAAAATAAATAAAAAAAAAAACAAACAAAACAACAACAACAACAACAACAGTGATTGCGGTATTTTTTTTTTTTTTTGCGTGCCGTCGCCCTCGACGACAAGGTCGATAATGGGATAATTCAGAAGGTTCGCTTTGTCGTTCTGTCGCGGTTTTTTGTTTGGTGTGTTCAAATCTGATTATAAAGCTGATCTCTAAAAGCGTGAACGCGGAGACCTGACAACATCTTAGTAGGTGCTATGTGAAGTAAACTTTTGAATTTTCACGAAAGATAATTATACCAACCAATAAAGTTGCTTGAAATTGAAGCTACACATTTGTTCGTTGTCCACTTTTCTTCAACATTTAGTTCAACTCAATGTCTGTGCATGTTTTAGGTACAAACAGCAAACATGTATGGTTGTAATGAAGCAAAACCCACACAGAATTCAATATTCGTTTTTCGAGGTTTAACAGGTTAAAAGGATCATACACTGTAGCTGACCTTCCGCTTTTTTTTTATTTCAGTTTGGGGTCACATGATCGAAGATGAAGGTCACACTTGTCGTTCATACAACTGAAGTTTTTGTGCAATAACTACTGTTTCTGAAACCTGATTTCAGTCAATCTGTGAACATGTTTTAGTTGCGTAAAGACCTAGATTGACATTGCGTTTGGGTTCATATGTCCAAAAGCAAGCCTACAGTTGTGTAAATATCTTGTTTGGAATTGCCTTGGTTTGTCAAGTTATGCCTCTTCGCCAACTTACAAAACGGTTTTTTTTTAAGTGTAATCATTTTTTGTTAAAAATTGAGACAGCAACAAGATGCGTACATTCGATGCCAAACCCGAAATAAATTGTAAAGATAACATTTTGAATCACTCTGATAGACGGCTTAGCTAGATGTTTAAATTCAGAGGCATGTAGAGATAAAATAATGCGACAATAAATAAAACATATTTGTTTTAAAGAAAATAAATCGATTATAGAACATAAGAATTGCACATATTACAAGATGACGAAAAGATTACAGGGAAAATATATGTTTGTTTGTTTAATTAAATACAGAGTAATTCCCCCATATCGTGACAAAAGACCAAAGGACAAAAAACCAAACGATAGTGGCAAAAGTAAGGGGAAACAAAACAAAAGGGATAGAACTGAATAAGTGATGAGTCAATGCAATGGCGTTTTCGCCTACTCTTATAACGAACTTTAAATGGAGATCTTCGGATCTTATTTTTGCCAAGACCATTTTGCTGGACAGTTTGTCTGTTTTGATCTGACTGTATATAAAAAATATATATATATATTAATGACGACAACGGAAGTTAAAACCAACCAATCCAAAATCAATCATGGTTTCTAGCTACCTGTCTTTGTATTGCGGAGCGCAGCCCCGGTGGAGAGAAGTAACAAAAGGGAGAGAACCAGTCTATTTGCGGCCCAGTGGTTAGCGTGTTCGCTTCGTGTTGGTAGAATGATGCTAGAATCCCAGGTTGTAGGATCGAATCCCGGTCGGGTCAAAACCTAAGACGTTATGATTAGGCAAACTTCTCGCTACCTGCTTAGCGCTTAGCATTACTGGGTAGAAGGAGGGCTGGTTGGCTCGGTGTTAGGATAATATTACCTAGTGAAGTATCATGTCAATGTGTCCGTGGCGTGATATTTCAGTGAGACGGCACTATAAAGTCGTCTTAAGTGCGCACTGTTACAAGCAGACACCGTCTCATTTGGACCTATACATTAGTAAAAGGGACTCTAAACCTCAATAAACAAACAAACTGATTGGCGGCGATATGTTAGACTGGTTATCTTGCCCTGGTACAATACGAATCACACAACTAGGAACCCGTTTTGCGAGTTGTCGATTACATGTCAGATGAAAAAATATCAAAGGTGCACTAGTAATTTAAAAAAGAAGAAGAAAAGACGATGTGTGTATTGCAGCATAATCAATGTACACATATACAGATTTTTATAAATAAAAAATAAAGTTCTGTGCAAGCCTAGATACTGGTTTTCTAGACTTTATCTATCCTAGCCTGATGTGACAACTGGATAGAGAACGTTTGACACTCGCAACAATCTTTTAAAGTTTTCATTTCTATTTTACAAACAAACGACAACACAATGTAAGTGCCTTATACATTACAATTAACTAGATGATAATCATATTCATATTCTTTTTCGGATCACTTTGACGCTTGAGTCAATACTTTTCTTGTTTAAACTTTTATAAGAGTCTGGCAACTGAATTGTGGGTATGCACAAATGAGCATGGAAGCTTGAAGTTATAGATCTAAGAAGAATAACTCCTACTTTATAAGTCGATATTAAAATATTCTACGCACCCAAAACAAATATGTAGAAATTGTCAAATAATTCGCGTGAACTGCTCTGCTATCCGTTTATACTTTCACACATATACATGTAACATTATGTTCAATATAAATACATTTGGAGATATATAATTATTAAGTGTACACTGATCTTTCGAAAGTACAGACAACCTTTTGCCTTGTCTGTCAAAAAATTGTGTGAATTATTTTTTCAGAGGTAGTTACTTCTTTTTATCATAATTTCATTGATATATTGCTGACAAACTTTACAGCTTTTTGCAGACGACACTTTGCTTTCAATATATTCATCTTCTCTTTTTAGTAATTGAACAGCAAATTAATGAAGATCTAGAATCTCTCAATAAAAAGTCTACGAATTGTGAATAAAATTACATAGAAGTTTTATGAATCAGCAATTGTTGTAATGGTATAAATCAGTTAAATCTAGTGGGTTTTTATTTAGGTTTCTTTTTAGGAATTCAGATTGTAGGTTTGTAACGAACATAAATACAATACTTAGGGGTAGTAGTGCAAAAGCACTCATGTTATTGTCACAAAAAATATGGTTTGATAAAATCGGAATCCTTTCTTAGTCGAAATATTTAAATAAATCTTTGATATCAACTGTTTTGGAATACGTATTTGAGCTCTGGTATGGTTGTACATATACAGTGGGTATGCCTTTAGGTGCAAGTAGACATTCACTTAGTACCGAGAAAGGCTTGGAAACTTTTTACTCGAAGGTAACGTCATAAATCTACTTGACATGAATGTTTAGCAGACTCATGTTTTCCCTCACATAAGTCTGAATTTACATTGGCCGATAACAAATTAATTTTTGACGGTATGCACGATTACATACGAAACACAATGTGACAATACGAAATCATCCATTTAGCTACACTATTTCTATCTAATCGATCGGTCGATCTACTCTGGTTTATGAATTAATATTACTGAACTGAGACAGTAAGGGCCTATATTCAAAGAAAGGCAACTCTTACTTTAGAGTCTTAAATAGATTCTGAACATGTGCGTCCGTCGTCGTCCGTCGTGCGTCGTGCGTTACAATTACATTTTGAACTTAAACTCAAGTTCTGCTGAAGGTATTTCATTAAAACTTCATAGGAATGTTCAGTATACTGTCCTGAAAAAGTGGTCTTATTTTTAAGACTGGTCAGACATCTAAGACGGCCACTGACGGCCATTTTAAAAATCCTTTTTTTTAAAAACAGTTATTGCCAATTATCTTAGAAATGGTAGGCCATTTGTATACATATGAACATTACAAAGTTGTAAGAAATTCGACAAAGAATATTTCGGCAAAGTTTCAAGGTCACAGAGTCAAAGGTCAAGGTTCAAGGACACATCGAAAGACAAAAAATGCTCATTTCTCAAAAACTGTAGACTTTTTGTATACTTACAATGTATATGTATAAGAGAGTTGTAGGAAATTATGTGAGAAATATTTTGACAAAGTTCCAAGGTCGCGGGGTCCAAGGTCAAGGTAATTGACATTTCTTAAGACTGAAAATGTAAATGTTCTCCAAAACGGTAGACTTGTTGTATATTATATGTTACAGTATGAGAGTGTTGTAGAAAATAATGTGAGGAATATTTTGACAAAGATTCAAGGTCATAGGGTTCAAAGGTCAAGGTCACACACACTTCAGAAGCCTTAATAATAATATGTGAAGATTAACGTCTTCAGCGACCGTTCGGCCAATAGAAGCCTTAACATGCCAAATTCCTCAAAAACAGTAGACCTTTTGTATACCTATATGTATATAAGTTGTAGGAAATAGTGCGAGTAATATTTTGACAAAGTTTCATGGTCATTGGGGCCAAGGTCAAGGTCACTGACACTTCAGAAGACTAGAAACGTCAATTTTCTTCAAAATGGTAGACTTATATACATATATGTATAAGAGAGTTGTAGAAAAGCGACGACAGAATCTAATATGAGTGCAAATAACCATTCTCAGGACAAGATCATGATCTTAAGCTTATGTTCCTTTTAAGAAGACTCAAGTCAGACAGGTCGAAGGGTAGAGGCCAGGCAAATATTGGCACACCCTTCGGGGATGGGGTGGGGCGCTTAGCTTGCGGTCCCGTGTGCAAGGATTGTGGCCCTTCTCCACCAGCACGAAAACGATCACCATGTAAATTTCAGAGCAGGCGGAAACGCCATTGTACTGTCTCATCTTTCTTTGTGTACCATCCTTGTTGTTTGATTTCTGTCACAGCTTCTTTCCCTGTCCTAGTGTTTGGTTGTACTCCTTTTGTCTTTTATTGATATCGGTGAAACATTCTTGAAGGTACGTTAAGCCCAAATTAAAAAATCAAAAAATCAATTGTTTCAGTCGTTTTCATTCGGATGTCATTCTTCCGGCGTATTTTTCATTTTGTTTGATTACTTCATTCTTTCTATTTTAACGTTAACTTAAAATACAATATTGTTTAGTTTTAGGTTTTACACATAAGTCGAAAAAATGAAATAATTTATAAAAGGACTAAATTCATTTTGGCTCTTTCATTCAGGTGATGTTCATATTGAGGAAATACTGGAAGTGTTAAAATATTTAAAGATGAATACTTATAATGAATATCATGGACTTGAATTATCCACAGAAGATATTTAATGGAAAGCAGTATGTAATCATAGAAAGTGACATTTTTCACCAATCGGGAACTTATGTTGTTTCTTCTCAACATTTAAACGAGGTATATAAAAAGATATTAAAAGGTCTACCATCTACAAACGAAATCGATGATACCGCAGACTTCTTAAGATATGAGAAAGTTGCAAATACATAGCGCACGATAACACAAAGACCATTTTTTAAACACTATTTAATGTCTTTTTGAAGTTGCGAAACGTAGTTAAAGAAATGAATATAAAGAAAATATGTAAACGAGAATCGCTTCACTTTTTAACTAAACACATTCTAAACTCAAAATGATTTTGCACGATTCCCTAGCTGTCTTTTTCTTTTTATCAAAAGCAAAGAAGATAAAGACGATATTTTTGATAGCGTCATAAATATACTGACAAACAACGGTAACGAGACACCAATAAATATGATATCTAATAAAAAGGATTTGACTATCTGCAGTAATTAATGTCATACTATCATCACACTTCTTTTATAAAATATAATTTTAGAAACAACATTTTTATTGATACTTAATTTTACTTTTATCGTTTGTAAAAGTTTTAGTAAAAAACGTACTTTGTGTACCTTGTGTTCTACATCTATCGTTAACACAAACAAGGGTTGTCGTTCTTTGGACTCATTCAGTTGTAGTTTGATATTGACCGAAGAGAGTAGCTTTGACACGTGAATAAACTCACCATGGACTAAACCTACTTTGGGGTAGGTCAGTTATTCATTTTGTAGTCAAATAACCTTACTGTGCGCCTCTCAATAAAAAGTTTAAATGGACATTTCAAAAGCATTGGGACTTATTGACGGTCAACAATGGGTCACCAAAGGGTATTTTATTTCTGAAAGTACTATGTAACTCGTATTGGTTGTTAAACAAACCTACTACTAAAAAAACTAAAATAACATGAATTGCAGGCAAATCTTGTCATTTTTATTCTTCAGTAAGTCAATTTTAACAACAGTTATTCATAAAAAGTTCGGTGCAAAGAATAGACGCGTCAATTATAAGTAGTTATGAATGTAAATCAATATGAAGAATATGCCACTACAATATGTTACCTGACTAAGTTTACAGTTATATTATGTATTCGGCGTTGCTTACTACCTGTTTCAAGGTTTGTATAGCCTTATTAACCCCACCAACCTATTGAACTCTCTTCGGTCAATATCAAACCACAATAGCAAATTCCTCACCTTCAATACTTTGAATTAAAGATAATTCTCAGGGCTCGGATCCAGTAATTTACCTCACATATTGGGACATTATTGTATCAGAAAAAAGCGTGAGCCGTCAATCGCTACTATTGTCTCAAGAAGAGGGAAAACCGGGCAGAAAAATACTTTAATCATGCAAAAAATCAACAAATGTCAATTTTACAAACCAGAAATGCCTGAGCTCCTTTTTTGGTTTTGAATTTAATTTGTTTTGTCCTAAGTCAATCAGTTAATTATCTTCAGTTATCATGCACTAGGCTCCACCCTCTGGTCTTCATGATATGCTAATTCTAGACACATAACAACACCAGGGGAGCGATATAGATATTTGAAAGCCAGTAGATAATATCCAAAAGAAAGGTTGATGATCACCTAAAAAACATGCACCTTCGTTATGAATTGTCTTTAAGTATGTAGGTATATAATAGAATAAAAATGTGCTCCAACGCTGCTCTTATCCTTCAAAATTCAATTACACTAATAACTTAGATTAATTGCCAACAGGACAAATATATTTCAGCTTTATCCTCATTCTAATAGTACAGTGTGCAAAACGTCATATTGTCTCAGATTTCATTTACTTCTTTAATAAAGGGCTTCACATCACTTCCCGGCAGAAAGAAGTAGATCGGCGACAGGAAACTAAAGCAATATAAGGACGGTTCATGTCGTTTTCGTCTATTCTTTTCGAACTTTACATGGGTATCACATGACCGTGCCGGAGGTTTTAAATTCCTGTACACAGAACAGTCATCTTTGCGTCCCCTCCGAAGATTTATATTTATAAGACAATTTTGAAATTTCTTTTTTTGTACATACAATTTCCCACAACTTCACGTAAATATTTGGCAATTTTTGTAGATTTTATATGTCTACGTTTTCTTCTATGCTTTGTACTTAATTAGAATGTTAAAACAAAATTTCATATTCTAGTTTTAAATAGGTTCTTAGTCCGAAATAAATTCTTTTCTCCTGAGAATAACTATTACGAGTCTAAAAAAATGTTCGTTCCTAAGGATAATTTCATCATATTTACATTTTTATTCTCATCTATCCAAAAATAAAAGAAAAGAAAGAAAAAAGATATAAGAAAAACGTATTGAAGTAAGACATTCATTTCTTTACCTTTAATGAAATTCAAGTTATTTTTTGCAATTTTGTGTTACTAGATAACATATGTATTTATACGACAATAACACTAAATTGGGAGGCGAACTATTATTCTCTCTCTGTATCGGACACATGTACACAGACGTGTCCTTGAAAATAGTTTTAATTTAGGTTAACAAAATGATATCATTGATATATATCTTCGAATTTTTATATTTGTATTCCAACCGTTAAATTCAATTACATGTACAACAACTGTTTCATACATAAACACGTATTTACATATATACCTACTAGGTAAATATACGAGATTAACCTAATCGCCGAGGCCAAAAGGTAGATTTTATCGATAACATGAAGCTTAAAATCAACTTTTCGTGACAAGTCTATTATAAATGTATATGTCTCATTTCCTTTTCAAGTCAAATCATAATTGAATGTAAATATTGACATGTGTCATTCTAATCAAATTATCTCAGTCTGATGTGCGCCCTTTCGATGTTTCCTTTTTCTTAGGAAATTAAAACTGCACCTCATTAGTTTCTCGTGAAGATTATTCATTATCTTTACTTTGTTCTGTTTTATTTAAATCGTCAAATGTTATAATCAATTAGTCTTTTTTGTGTCCGCAAGTGCTAGAGAAAATATGTTTAATATTTAATCCAAGGTAGGATAAACGAATCGTCAATTTTTATAGAACTTGGAATAAACCAAACACATGTATAAGGTATATGATAAGAATAAACACACACACACACACACACACACACACACACACACACACACACACACACACACACACACACACATGTGTACCGTTAAAAAGTTAAAGTACAAGGTAATGTCTGTCAATAATTTAAAACCTTACACGGATTAAGAGATCGATCATAACCATATGGCAAGATAAGAATATTAACCACACGTTGTTATTTGAATGTTTCATTATATATTACTCGAACTAACCTCATTATTACGGTGGTCCGTCAAACTTTTTCGGTACAATTAGCCGCTTAGAGTAAATAAACCTCAATACCACCCTGCTTACAGGGTCATTGCATAATGAATGCGAAAGAAGTTTCCTTTAATACGATAGTGTCAATATCCAGTTAAATCAATGTAAAGCATTCTTTTTGTGGCGATTGAGCAGACGTATAACATAACTTTTTATTAATAAATGTGTTATTAAAAATTTATTATGTATTGATCTTTTACATGATTTATATAAAGTTTAATATTCAATGTTTAAGTCGATCATCCTTAATATCTCTCAGTGGATAACAATGACTGTCATTCTTCTTATCTTTTATCAAAGTTGCGTCCTTTATCATTGAAACAGTGCACACTCTTATTAATCAACGGTTGTCCCTGGTGTCGTGTAAATGTTAAGTTCAATTAAAACTCTGGATTTAGTTATTACGTTTAATGTGAAAATTGTAATTAAACGAGTCCCGCGAGTTCTCACGTGCAAGATAAAGGTTGCATAATCATTAAAATATATTCATTTCTCCTATACGCGTTAACAGTGATGGACCTTATTTTTATCATCACATGTATATATGTATTAAGTCATTCAATGATGTCACGACTTTGGGTGTATTTGTCAATACATGTATTCTATAAATACTATAAATGCCTCCTTTGTAATTCTTAAGTATTCAAAAGACTGGTCAATATGGGGCCTTAAGGGCACGTGCCCTCGCCTCTACCCACCCAATCATTTTTGTCAAATTTAACTTTATTTGAAGCTCATATATAACATTTTCAGACTGCACAGCTGAATGGGCCGCTATCCCGGAACATTTGTTAACCTGGCCCCATGACTATAAACAAAAATCAAAGCTATGCTCAGACTCAGACTCAAACTAAAGAGAATATAAGAGGTTATTACGACGCAAAAATCAGTCTATAAAACTTCCTGAGCACATACTCGGCCAAGTACGATTCTCATGTGCTAAACCATGTCCTTTTCGAAACAACAGTAACATTTTAGTTGAACATGAAATTGATTTTGAGCATGACTTTGTGCTCAGCTCAGCTTGAATATGTTTATAGTCATGGTGCCTGACGTTTTTTAGTGTTGACCGAACAGCACGATTTCGGCCAATGTGCAGTAAACTAATTGACCTATAACCTTCAACCGTCGCGGTAGGTTAGGTTTGATCCCATAAAGTTTTGCTTTAATTCTTATCAAATATACTTACTTAATAACCAACAATAGTGGTTGTTCTCTACGACAGCAGAGCGTTAAAAATGGCAAATTTCAGATTTGGACCAAGCTTTGACATTTATGTATCCAAAGAAAGACATGTGACTTTAAATACACTTATTGTCAGCCATAGAGTCCATCATCAAGAAATAACCCTATGATCTATCTAAGAACCCAATTTTGGTCATACAAATACACTAAGATCTTGAGAAAGAGCTAACAATTTTAACTTAACATTGACGACGTCGACACATGTGTCTCTACTTTCGACTTCGTTAACACCGAGACAAATAACTACCTAGGTGATAAAAAGGTTTACTGAAAGTACTGAAGTCGATTCTGTGATACAAATAATTACTAAAAGTACAGAAGTCCATGCTGTGATACAAGGGTTACAGAAAGTACAGAAGTCCATGCTGTGATACAAGGGTTACAGAAAGTACAGAAGTCCATGCTGTGATACAAGGGTTACAGA